>JAJHUR010130255.1:923-14597 GCA_027495735.1 Lutjanus campechanus | reverse complement strand
CTCCTCTCCTCTCCTCTCCTCTCCTCTCCTCTCCTCTCCTCTCCTCTCCTCTCCTCTCCTCTCCTCTCCTCTTACTGCCAAGTTTCTCCTTTGATCATGGAGTGTCCCATCCTGTCTAATGTGTGTTTGTGTCTTCTAACACAAACACACATGCCTACGCACACACACATTCATTCATGTGTGTCGTCGTGACTTCAAACATTTTCACAGTGTCAGGAAGTGTCAGGGACATCTCAATTTGTTATTTATTAGAAGAGAAGCAATTATGTCGCCTTACTCCTGGTCTCAAATACTCAAGTCCTTATAAAAGTACACACAGGCAGGCATTTACACACACATGTGCATAAATTGGTCTTGTAAATGGACACAGGATTTTATATCACCTATATTTTGTCTTATGGAAAGTTAAACTTGACTGTTTTTTCTTGTGAAATAAAACTCTGATTCACAGATCATCTGTTTTCTTGGTGAAAAGACCAGACTGATGTTTAGTTTTTCTTTTTGTATGATTCAGTCTGTGTTTATTCTGATTGCCTCAAAACAGTTGCATTCAGTGATAATAAATACATCTATCATTAGAGTCAGTGCAGTGTTAGAAGTCAGAATCCCACCTCAGTCAAACACTTGGCTGTAATAATTGTCTTCCCTCTTGGAAAATAATGAGCTAATTTGCATCTTTCTGACTTTGACTTGTTAGTAGAGTGACCTGGTTTGAAAATATGAAAATGAGAAACAATCAGGTTCAAAGTTCACTTTGCGTGTGAGTTAATGAGCTTTAGAAACCACTAATGTTTCTCTTGATTCCTGTTAGGGTTGAAAACACTCTGATACCAATAAACCCATTGGTCTGTGTTTGTAAATGCATGTCAAATCTGTGATCTATGGTTCTCTGTCTGTTGCTGTACAGTTTAAATGTGCATGTCTTTGTTGGAAGGTGCTTCTGTGTCTATGAGTTTGCAAATGCTTTGTGAATTTCCACGTGAATACTTTCATTTGCAAGCCTGAGTGTGCTTGCGTGTGTAATTAATGCTTTCAAAGATTAAGACTACATTCACATTAAACATGTTCAGATCTGTTCATCCAGATCGCTTTAGATCTCGATGTTTGTTCATGTTAGAATGAAGCTCTTTGAACTCTAGATGACCCAAATGTGAGTATCAGTTCTCGGCAAAGAGATCTGTGCCACTGTTCATTATAAACCCACTCTCGTTTTAATTCACATACAGTATGTATATACTGGAGCACCTTTTATATAAGTTACTGATGTTCAAAGAGCTCAACAAAGTGCCTGACAGGGTTTTGATTTATTTGATAAATGGCTGTAATGAACGTTATATCAGTGAGAATATCTTCTTTCTTGTGAAATAATGAAATAATTTGCACCCTCCAGGCTTCTGTCAATATTTAATCGAGCAGTTTAGGCCTAACGGGGAAGGAAGCTCGGATTTAATCTGACAACTACAGGAAGTTGACCCCAAATTGAGACAGATTACATATTTAGGGCCTGAAAGACATCAGGCACCGTCCCGCTGTGGGATAGCTTCACTTCACGTTAGCATTCTGACAAGAGAGTGCACAGATGGGTATTTACTCTGCCAGGGACACAGAAGTTACGCTGTCCCTGGCTATTTTTGAATCCCAGCAGCACCTAGGTGGATGATTTGCAGAACAAAACCTGTCTAGATATCTAGGTTAAAACTGTGCTAAACTTTTTTTTTTTTTAAATGTGGCAAGTTCAACTTTTATTTCAGTGATTTTAGAGTGATTCACTGACTATATATTAAGTAGGTAAGACTACCTTTGCATAGATGTATAATAATTTAAATGCTGCTTAAACAACAGTCTTACATTATGTCTTTCAGTTGAATCCTGTTTAAAAACTATGCATGCCTATTGATTTGTCACATCACTGGGTAAACCTCAATCTAGCATGTTGTCCACTGTTCTAAAAAAAGGCCTTTTAAGGCTGTAAAAAGCAATTACTTCCAATATAGCTAAATTTATGAATAAAATACCCTAAAATATACAAAAACAAATGCTGACTATCACATTTTAGGTAGTGTAACCTTTAAATAACTTGGTGCTTAGCTTTATTTGATAGATTACTTATATACTTATAGGATATGCTTTAAGTATATATTAACTGTTTCCAAATGGCCAAATAGTCCATAATAATCCACTGACTCTAATTGCTTCAGGACTCCACTAGCAGGTGGAGCTCAGTCTGAATACTTCTGTGCAGATGTTTTCTCACACTTCAGGTCTTCACACTCTTGTCTGAAAACTTTTGAACTTGAGGAGAATTACATTCACCTCTGATAGCTGTAGTATTTGCTCCTGACAGCAAAGTGTGTGTGTGTGTGTGTGTGTGTGTGTGTGTGCGTGCCCGTGTGTGTTTGTATGCCATTCACGCTGCCTATTCCTACTCCATATCCCCACACAGAGAAGAAGACACTCATTGGATTCTAATGAGCTTTGAGTTTCCAACAAACAGCCTGTGATTCAGTGTGTGTAAGACTGTGTAAGTGTGTGTGTATGTAGCTTGGAGATGGTCTAAGTGTGTGTGTATCTGTGTGTATCTTGGCAGCATGGCGAGCAGTGGCAGAAGAACGCCTGCACCACATGTGTGTGTGACCGTGGCCAGTCTAAATGCCACACACACACCTGTCGGCCCGTCACCTGTGACAAGGTGGGTAGTGTTACACACACACACACGCACACACATTTGTGCACGCACACACACACACACATTCAGTGACATTCAGTTTTATTCAGAATTCACCTCATATATTTGTGTTCTGCGTTGAAACTCTAATGGATGCAGAGACGTTTAACTATGCATGACCACACAGAAATGTCTTCTGCTCTCTGTCTGACAGACACGCACTCACAGTCTTACACACACATAACACACACAGGCTGACATTTAATTGTTAATTGCATGCAAATTTGAAGCCTCAAGCTTCCTTTTTGTGCTGGAGCTCTTGTTAGTGAAGCAGAGAGGACCATAAAACACAATCCAGACACACAACACAACATTAAAGGGCCATGCACAGATAGGAACATAATAATTCCAGTAAAAGTGACATGTGAAATAAAAGATGAAATAAAACAAGAATAGATTAAAATATTTGACAGACAAAGGAATTGATGTAGTAGGGCAGTAAAAGTGCAGTTACATGGCAGTAATAAATCGAGAAATGGACCCAGGAACAATTATATGCACAATAAAAGCTTTAAATTGGCAAAAGTTGGGGCATATTTGAGCTAATTAATAAGTTCTGCAGAGAAGCTAAATGCAGCTTCACTGTGTTCCAACTGCAGGCGACCAGCTGACCAAAGATCTAAGAGCCCAACTTGAGCTTATATCCTTTAAATATATGAAAAATGCATTTTAGCTTTAAGCCACTCATATATAAACTAGCAGCAGCACTTTAAATATATTCTATACTGAAGAAAAGCAGTAATGTTCTCATGGTTCTTGTTAGTGTTTTACTGATGATCCCAATGAAGGTCATAAGCTGAAACACTTTCTGTCTGACGATAAAATTCCATTTGTTGATCAGGCACAAACAAGTAGGATACATTCATCTTTGTTTATGATCTTTTGAATGAATGAATAAATGAAACATTTATTGCCCTTGAGGGAGTTTGTTACGCACAGAGACCATAAAAGGACGTCAATAACCATACATGATAGCACATAATATGAGATAAAACATAAGGACCGCATATAACATCATAAAAAGCATCATTTTGGGAAATACTATAAAGGACATCAAGTGATCATGGGATTTGTTAAAAGAAATAAGAAATATAACCACACTTACCTTTTAAACTACATGTAGAAGTGAGACTAAATAAACACTTCCCATTAATCTATGTAGTTCAGTTTATTTCAGATCTTTGTTGCCCCACAAGAGGAAGTTCTTACTGCAGGAAGGCAGCTTAAAAACAATTAAAACACAGTAAAAGAACACAGAAGTAATTACTGTAGAGTGATGCAATACAGTGTACAATAAAGAGTCCATGCAAGAGGCAGTTTTTGGTATTTTCTAAAAATAAAGGGTGTTTGGTGCATATTAAAGGAGCAATATGTAGTAAACATATTCATTTGGTGAACATTAAGCATTAATTTTAAACCTAATTAATGTGAAACGTCAAACAAAAACAGTCATTCCAGCCTGGAATAATAAATCTCAAAAGAGGTCATGCTGGCTGTAACGCTGTTTCCTTAATTTCTGATGACATATGATCATGATATTACAGTAAACATATTACAGAAATTTTAATGTATTGCACCTACTTTTTTCAGAAAGTTACAGTTTGTATGACCAGAGAGGAGAATTTGAAATTCCTGGACATCAAGCTGAAATAGCTTCAAATCCTGATTAAAAGTAGCCACGTCACACTATTTTTTTTTTAAAAAAAGACTGAACACACAAACTAATCAAAAACACAGAGTTCAGAACTTATTTGCCCTTATTAAACCTATAAAGAGCAAACCCTCGCTTTGGGGGGGAAGAGCTTATCAGGCTTCCTGCTGTTTCTGTGAAGCCAGTGCAAACCTGTTTGAAGCATTTTGCTCTGTCACTCAAAGTTTTCTTTTAAAAACTTGAAACTTAAAAATATCCTCGGCTCTCAACACAGCTGAGGATGTTTTAATAACCAGTTCCCTCCACTGATGATAGCAGAAAAAACTGAATCCAGCACCGCAAAGAGAGGATCCCAGTGGACTCAAAACGCCTCAAAACCAGCACTCTGAAATAAGCAGATACAAGGAGAAAAAAGCTGAGCTAATAACTACCTCAGTGTTCTGCTAATAAATGGTGACAGTTCTATATAATAATATGCGCTGTTTTCATGTGATACAGAGAATCTGAAATTCTCAGATGAGAAAGCGTTACATCTGCAGTGTCAATAAATTTACACCTCTCAGCACTTTCAAATGAAGTCATAAGAAAATGTCCAAACTGCTTGGTGAGTTTTCCCTTAATAATGCAACACACAGTCTCGACTTCATCCTTTTATCTCTCTCTGCTGACACACACACACACGAGCAAAAAACTGCATTTTTATAAGCTCCTTGGATTTTCTTTGTCTTGTCTCAGAGCTCAGTCTGCATCCCTTCACACCTATCATCTGCATTATACATGAAAACTAAACAAACACAAACCCAAACTCACTGCGCTGCTTCCCCGCAGGGTCAGACTAAAGTGAAGCGTGCTGGTCAGTGCTGTGATGAATGTGCCGCCGCCAAGGGAAGCTGCCTGTACGAGGGCGCGGTGCGTTACCATGGCGACATGTGGAACGGCACGGGGTGCGAGTTCTGTACCTGCAACCGGGGTCAAGTCCTCTGCCAGAGGGCCGAGTGTGGTCGTGTTGAATGCCCGCAGGTAAGCCTGAGAGAAAGAAAAAGTCTTCATTATGAACCGAGGAGCAATTCTGGCTTCATCTTCTGAGACTGGAGTTGTCAGTTTTGTTTTGTCACAAGCATTTCCTCGGGGCCTGACTGCCCTCTGAGGCTGGAAAAGACTCACTGGCTTGATTAAACTTTATTTAGCTGAACCAGAGGGCTAAAAAAGTCGAAGCTGGTCAAACTTTTGCCGTAATGCACTGTCATCTGGCAACACAGCAGTGGCCAATCCAATATGAACACCCTGTAGCATAAATGGCATTGTTCTACTGTTTACCTTGCAATTACCAAAGAAGGAAATAAGATTATTTCTGGGTGACGACTTTCTAGAGGTGTATAATCTTATGATAAATATGAATAAATATGGAACTATCAAATTTCATGATCTCGCCTGTACCTGTCGCAACGTACCCCCATGAGGGCAGCCCCTTCGGTTTTATTTTGGTCTGTACACCTGTTGAAAAAGTCAGTAACATGCAAAGTTATACCTGTTAGCTGATTAGCCTAGCTGTCCAAGTTTAAACTCATGAGCCCTCAGAAAACTAAGTTCATCTGCTAGCCTACATGATGACAGGTAAATACAAGTGACAAATAATCTTTTTATCTTTTTATATTTTTATATTTTGAGTTCCTCCTCTGTTATTTGTCATTGAAGCATACTGGCTGGCTAACCTGCTAACTGTGCTTTAAAAGACTCCATTCAGCTATAGTTTCCATGACCAGTGAGATAAAATTACACTATTTGTGAATGTAGAGCAGCTATTCTCTCTGGGAGGTTTGGAAAATAAAACGCTTGTCTCATTTTAAACAACAAAGCGAGAGGCAGTTTAGTCTTTTGGCCTCGACAAGTTGTGTGTAATACAAGTTAAACTCCACATAATTCAGTGTAAATCAGCACCAATAATGCCAATACCTATTATCCTTGAATGCAGAGATAATGTGTGTAACCTACAAGAGGTCTTACTTGCTACCTTTTTAATTAAGTCACTAATGGGCCATTAAGTTTTAAAAATGAGTGTGAAACATCATCCATGGCTCCAGGGTTCTTTACGATCATATGAGGTGACTCCTGCCGCAGGCACTACATGCTCTAACCTGCCCCCAAAATGTCACCACCCAGAAATCCCATTTCCTGGCCTTCAAACGGGCCACTAAAAAGTTAATGGCAGATGTCACAGTTAGTTTGTTCACAGGTTCCTACGACCGGTGTAATTTGCTGCAGTGAGATTTACAGGTTCACAAGGTCTGATGTTACTATCTTCATTGGTATTTAGGAGTTAATCCAGATTGGGTGGAATCTGAGAAGGGGTGATCATTTGAGGTTACAAGGTTGGCTGCTTCCATCACAGATAATTCACTTTAGATGAAGTAAATTGAAGTACAAGATGAAACCGTAATGATCTGTGTGGAGGCTGGGCACAGCAGCAAAAAAAAAAAAAAAAATACAGAAATGAGGCTGCAGAAACGAGTTAAGTAAACTAGAATCTGGCAGTAGACACACACACACACACACACACACACACACACACACACACAAAAAGAGACTCAACTGCACTTCTCTTACATCACCCTGACATCATATTTACAAGACTTTCCATGAATGCATCACATGTTTTAACTCAATAACACTATCCCAACGCAAATATAATAAACAGAAACATCAGTGATAGCCTTCATATGAAAGACACGCTTTTCAGACTTGGCCCAGTTAGGAATGTGGGACGCTGGACGTGGGAGTGATTTGGGACAAAATAAACAAAGGATTTGTTAAGGTTATTAGCAGGTGTTCCCATAGTTACTTTTATCCCTTAAAATGACCCACTTTGGGCTCGGTGCCGTGTCGACTCAACACCTCTTCCAATGTTTTCCTATGTGAAGCAGATTTAATAATATTACTTTAATATCCCCTGCCACGACCAAATAAGCCCTCATTAATCATGCTGTATGGTGATAATTACAGCTGGTAAGTGCCATTAGCTGTAAGTAGCATAATTGGCATTTGTCCAGCTCCGAATTGAGCAAGGTCACTCTGCTAAGAAGATCAGAGTCATGCATTTCTCCCCCTGTGTGTGTCATTGTGCAGAGCAAATAAAGGGAGGTTATGGGTTTAATCACATGAGTGGGTCAATGGGCAGAGAAAGGCACTGGGGCACAGTTATAGTTAGGGGGTGTTATAACTTCTTCTACTGCCACCTGAGGTACTGTACTGTAATAGTACTGTGAGGAGTTCTTACTTCTTTGCCATTGTAATGTGCAGGGCTTATAACTCCGCCTAGATATTTTTTCCACTTTTTAATTCTTATTAAAGGATTATAAAATCTGAGTAGATTGTTCGATTATTTCTGATTCTGAAAAGTTTACAAAAGCAAACAAAATAAAAAAAATACTTTGTGGACCTTTGGAAATCAAGACAGACTTCAATGTTTACAACATGGAGATGCAAGGTTTTCACCCAAGAGATTGCTAGCAGTCTCATGATGTAATGAATCATTATGATTAAGATGCTTCTTGATAATATTCAGCAACGTCACAAATTGTTCTCCCTTTGTTTCAAGGTGGTTTTCAGTCTGTAAGTATGTAACAATTGCACATCCAAAAATTAGTCCTAATAGTGAATTGGAGCCATAGACGGTACATTAAGAAGATTGAATTCCTATTTAAAATACAGTCTATGGTTGAAGTGAGTTGTAACGCCCCGCCCCCTCCTCCCCAGATTTGAGGAAGTTCAGGCAGGCTGCAGGAACACTGCAGGAGGGCAAAACGAGCGAAACATTGTAATTTGACAATAAGAAATGACAAACAGTCCTACACTGTAAGATATTCAGCTGTTTATACTTGTCCATTGTCTGTCAATGTAAAGCTAAGCCCGTTATCCTGAAAACAAAAGCCCATTGATCTGAAAATATCTGATCTGAAATATATCAAATCTGAGAAGAGCTGGAGTTCGATCACAGCCTGACTCCGTTCAAATATTGCTGAAGTTAACTGTTATAAACATCTTCTCCTTCTAAAAGATTATTAATGATTTCTTACGATTGATAAACAGACACTTAATCAATCGCTGAAGATTCAGCATTAATTTGATCTCTAATTAACCTGAAACATGCATACAATGGAAATGCTGGCTGTGGCATCGTTGTCAGAGAAGAGAGTATTTCAGGCCTCTCTCTGTCCTCTTATATAATTTGTTTTAAAAATCTGGTATTTAATTGCTTTGTGCTATTTCTTGGCTGAAAAATTACAAATAAAAAGTATTACCAGTTCAACTAAAAGTCACGCCTTGCCGCATTAATACTGAAGATTTCTTCACAATCGCTCTTCCAGTGTGAAGGTTTCATTTATTTTTTTCATTTCCATTGTCATTTCTTGCCAAATACAAGTGTAGCCTTTAAAATAATAAAGAAAGCACATTGTTCGTAAAGTTTTTCAACTAAAATGAGCTGACCTCAAATTGAACTGAAAAGAACTGGACTGACTGAGTCGACTAAAATAACTGCAGAAACACTGCTTTTACTGTTTTATTGTGCTTAATATGAACCAAAAATATTCCTCAGTTCCTGACAATAAAAACTACAACTTTTGGAGACGGGTAAAGACGGGTGTACTTTTGACTCTTTGTGTCTCTCAGCTTCTCTTATATCTTATGGTTTTATGGAATCAAATTTTACAAACAAGTTTATAATTTTTTTCTTTCTAGGGATCGGAGCTCATTCATCTCCCGGGGAAGTGCTGCCCGGAGTGTTCCTCTGAGAAACCTTCTTGCATGTATGAGGGGAAATCCTACAAGGTACTTCTGTCCTAGATCTGGATTTTACTTTGACTGTGTTTGCACATGAACATGAGAGGAAATTTGCAAAATCAAGAAACCCAAACTGTGTGGGTGAGACAAAGACACCACAGGGCTTCTGTAAACCGTCGATTCTCAGATGAAAAAGAAAAAGAAAATAAGTGTCATGTCTCGCTGCAGAGGAGGCTGCTGCACAAACATCCAAATTCATCAATATTAAGCTATTTATATATAAATATATAAAGACAGGATCTAAACTCTGAGAATTAGAGTTGCAATGAGACAGAGTAAAAGTGTGTTTTAAGACAGCTATCAGATTCTCTGGGCTGTTTTCTAACAGCAATCTCTTTCTTATATTCTGGCATCAGCTTCATTATTCATAGAATAGAAACCCAGAAAGCAAAGACTTTAATTTTTTACATTTTCAACCGGGGGATGGGCGCTCACGTACTGCTGCAGGATGGTCAGCCAAGGCCGTGGCTCAGAGCGAGTGTAGAGAGTGCTATTATCCTTTTCGAATAGATTTTTCTTTGTCTCCCCGAGGAATTCATCTTACCAGTAGTAAACAAAGATAGACACTGCATACTTATTACACACCTACACACATTTCTCTGCTCCAGTGTCTCTGAAAGGCCTGCCTGAAAGGTTAAAGTAGCAGGTTTGTGACTTGTTGTTTGTCAAGAAGTGGTGCCAGCATACAACCCTGAAACTACAAACTTGTGTTTTTTTACATTTCTGTCTGTGTAGAAATAGACTTGACAATTAGGTGTCTGTAGGTGCATTACTGAACTAGGGCTGCAGTCAACCAAAGAAAATCTTGGTTACCTGAAATTCCTCCTACTCTTCAACCAATCGATTGGTTGATGGGGAAAGAATTTGCATGTTATCTTTAGAATAACTAAATCGGCCACCGTTGAGCCTAAATAGGTGCTAATCAAAGTTACATAGGACTGCCATGCAAATTAATTTCTGCAGTTTGGCCATTTCTTTTTTGCATGTAGCTATATCGTTACTTTCAAGACTTGGCTATCAAGCATTTTAATTTAGCATTGCATACAGTTCACATACAGTAGGAACACAAACGCACACACCTGGTGACCAGGGTCTCACTGGTTTGTGTAGCTAGTGCCAGTGCACCTCGCTGCAATATAAACTTCCACATAAAGCGGCATGTAAAAACAGTTGCCAATATCCAACCTACAACTCTCGTCATTTCATCTGCTTCACATAGGATTAATATTTACACAATTTGTCTCGACTGGTCCAACATTGCTCCATCCTGTGGGGTGAACAGCATAAAACAAGACAAAACTTACAGCTGCTGAGTTTGAAGTCGGATCACAGACAGCTGGTATTGATTCATCACTGAGCTTGTACTGCTGCCGGCCGAGCCTTGTTGATAAAGCAGTTTGGTGACACACATTTTGTGCAGATTACTTTTAACTTTTGTTTCACTTGGGCTATTATTAAAGCCGCTAGAGGGAACTTTTATGTTTTATTAAGTTCTGAGGCCACTGTGGACAAAATGTTTCCACAATCAAAAACAGAAGTATAAGGTCAAAAATAGAATAATCTACATAAAAATCTCCTCCTGCTTCCTTCTAAATGGCTAACGTATGATTCACTGTAAGTTAGCTGTGGAAAATGTAAACACAGACTGATGTGATTTCAAGGAGAATCTGACCCGGTGGCAGGCATTAAGAATAACTATACAGAAATAGCCAATCTTCTTGCGGCTGGTTTTGTTAACTTATATAAGTCATATAGAGGCATCAGTATTAAATTGAGCCTGTTTCATAAGCAGTTAAAACTCACTGTTTTAACTTGAAATATAAAGAAGAATAACACAGTAATAATAATTGGATTTTGTTCCTCATGTAGCTGCATAATGATGTGGTTTGGCTGTTATGTTGCTTTAGGAAAGAAATCCTCCGTTTGTTTGATAACTGAATGAGTTGGAGAATGTGTGCTTTCTATAACAGTTTACTGATGTTAAAGGAAGATGTGATGATATGTGGGTAGATAATGAGGGAACTGTTTGGTCCTGTGAAATGACCTCATGGTCTTCGGCTCTTACACAACCGTACAGGCTCACTCTTATATTGTATGAGATAACAGACACTGAAGGCTGCAGATTTCTTTGCTTTTTCGCTCAGGGCTGCAGGTTTTGTGCTTGTCAGATAGATCCTTGGACACAAGTGGTTTGTGAATGGGAGGCCTGCTATTAAAACAAGTTCGTGACGCTTTTTAGTTTCTGTCAGTCAGAAAAAGTTTTGATCCAGTTTTGTTTCTGTCCTTGTCTGTGAGCTTTGACCTGCCTTGTTTGGGGAAAAGTCGTCATGATTTATAAAACCATTTCAGTTTTTGGAGATAAATCAGTCTTTTTGTGATGTTCTTGCTGTTTGACTGACTGTCTGGCCCCAGTGGGCCTCTGCCAGTTCACTCATTCTGCTTTTAAAATGTATATAAAGTCCTGACAGTCAGACTTCTTTTATAACAGACACATACTGCTTATTATTATTCCGTTTATAGAACCTGGTCTGTGTGATGTCCTTTTTAATCGTAATTCCTCCAAGTTGAAATCCACTGTTGTTTGTTTGGTGTTTTCAACATTCTGTGCATCCCCTGTAAATAGTTTTGCCACAATCTCAGTCGGCGCATATTAAGAACTTAAACCTCTGCATTCACTAAGTCTACATCTGATAAATCATATTTTTGCTCTCTCCTCTCTTTTCAATCCCCGTCTCTCGGCCTTTCCTGTCCTTTTTCAGGACCTGGCTCAATGGACTGATAGCGGTTGCCGGGAGTGTGAATGCCGTCATGCCCAGGTGACTTGTTATCTGCGTTCCTGCCCCACCTGCCCGCCGGGCACCCTGGCAATCCCCCGGGAGGACGGTTGCTGCCCAGAGTGTCCCCAGGGTACGTTGGTGCAAAGGATGCTGGGTGCGACTGTGTATGTGTGTGTGTGTCAGGAATGTGTTTGCCACTTCTGAAACATTCCTCTGCTTTGTCAAACCCTTTTTTTTCTGTGCCTTTGACAGCACACACATCATAAAGGATTCACAGTATCGGTGTCTATAGGTGACTTTGGCAGATTAAGGTCCCTCTTTCATTCTACACAGACCTGTTTTTATAGTCCCCTCATTTTTGTTATTCATATAAAACGCATAGATGAGACATTCTGAGGCTGAAGGTCTTACGAATAAGCTTTGAGATTCAGCTGTCAGACAGTCTCACCCGCTGTTAAATCTGTGGTATTCAGTGCATTCCCAAAGTTATTTTGGGATGAAGTTACCATTTAACTGTACACACATCCCCTGAAAATGTTAATCAGTCAAAGAAATGTTTACAAGCATAAAAAAATTCAACTAATTAGTGAAAAAGTATGTGAGCATCATGCAGTACTGTGTCTCTGCTCACTCTACTTTTTTGTAACTGGATTTTATTTTCCAGTACTGTGGGTGTAGAATTTGGTACCTCTGCCTTTTCTTTGATTAATTTTTCCCTGACAAAAAATTGGTATTCAAGAATGAAGTCCTCTCTTTTTCTTTTTTTTATTATTCTATCCGACTCTGCTGTTTTGATGGAAAAAACATGCAATGCAATATTATATTGTCAGGTTCCATTAACGGAGGGGGATAGGTTTCTGATTGACTTACAACACCCTGATTTTCCCATTCAGGAGATTAAAATGTCTGGCTGATGACTTTTTAAAAAATGTCGAGTGGAGTTGTAAAGGGTCAAACTGTATAAAAACATTGTATGCAAAGGTTTACACGAGGAGACCAGGCAAACAAAAAATAGGAAAGAATGGCTTGAACCCCAGAGGGTTAACAGCTACTGCTAAAGAAGTGACTGTACTGCTTAGGTGTGTACGGGCATTTCTGTATTTTATGTCTTTAAATGTTGTCTTTTATTGTGAAGTACTTTGCAACATCTGTTCTAGAAAGGTGCTACAGGTGTATAAACAAGCATAGCTGCAAACAGCTATTGCATGTACAGTATGTGCGTGCATTCACACACACAACCACTTGACCTCCGTGACAAAAGTATAAGGAGTGAGACTGAGTCACGCCAGTGGAGCTTTCTGCCAAAGATGATTGATGTGTCTGGTGCAAATCTGGCTAGAGGGGCCACATACGTATAGAGCACGTAATAGAATTAAGTTACTTGCTAAAAATACTGCATATGTAAATGAGAAGCTGGTTGGATAATTAAAGAAGAAAGAGGGTCATAAATAATGTGTGTATGTGTGTGTGTGTGTGTGTGTGTGTGTGTGAGAGAGAGTTTATAGAAAAGCAAGGACAAAATCCAAATTGTCCTTGGGGAGAAGGGCAGTGCCGGCCAAGCTGCTCTGTATGTTTCAGCATGCTGTTGTCTGAGGACAAACACTGGAACAGTCACACAGAGTCAATACAAACTATCCTCAGTCTATCACTGCCTTTAACTTTAATGTTGATGCCCTTATTCA
>JAJHUR010130249.1:24570-40301 GCA_027495735.1 Lutjanus campechanus | reverse complement strand
GCGGTCAGACTCTGGAAAACGTGACTGTGGTCGTGTCCTGGTTCTGTTTTCTCCCCTGGTGTTCATCATCACGGGGAAAACCCCCCATAAAAAACCTCTGAGCCGAGTCCCATCAGCAGCAGGGAGACGGAGCGTGATCAACACAGCTGGACTTTATCGGCCTCTCCGAGCAACCTGGAGGAAAAACAGTGGAATGACTCACGCTTTAACCTCGATCCTCGACTTTCTGGTTGGAAGAGAACCTGGAACAAACAAAACAAACACAAAGTCGTTGCAGGAGTGTAGCTGCAACGTAATTTTTGCAAGATGTAACGTTGTAGCAATCTACAAAATTGAATTCCAGAACGTCATCGCCAGCATGTTATTTCAATATGTTCTGTTGTGTGTTGTACCAACATTTCCACCACTTTTTGCAGATGTTGCAACACCCCTACTAAGACAGGGTTGTTGCTCCAATGTAAAGTTTTAGGACCAATGTTGCAGTAACCTTGCTGTCATGTAATGTTTTAGGTGTAATGATGTGAGAACGTTGCCTCAATGCAACACTTTCAGTGTAATGTTGCAGCAATGTTGCTGTAATGTAACTTTTAAGTATAGTTGCAGTAAAGTAGCTGCAATGTAGTAAGTTTAATGTTGCAGTAACATTGCTGCAACCTAGCTTAGCAATTGTAGTGTTGCAGGAACGTCGCTACACCACAAAACATCACAATCACAACGTTGAAGCGATGCAGTGTTTGTAGTAATTTTTGTTTGTAATATAATAGAATACCAGTTATGTTGTAACATTTCAATAATATAACAGCAACATAACTAATGGTAACATTGTAACTGTGACGTTGCAGTAACATCGTCACAACATCACAAATGAAACTCTGCAGCGACAGGCTGTTTGTCGAGAAGTCTTTCATTCTTCCAGAAGGATTTGTTGGTCAAAATGTTGAAGGTGTTACAACATCTGATGAGGTCTGAGATTTACTTTCAATACTGTTTGATTTATATTGATCACTGATGATGGTGGAGGGGAGGTTGTCTGGCTCAGGTCCAACAGGTGTCACGAGATATATTCTACTGTATTTACCACTGGAGGAGCAAAATCTGTCTGAGGATGAGTTTTTTTTTGTTGCTTAAATCAGAAGGGGTTTTCCCGAGGTGTCCATTTTAGGACAGTTCAGACTCGGATGTTGAACCACAGAAGAAGCTGTATTTGCAGCTGTACTTGGGGTCAAACTAGAAGAGGCTCTCAGAGATGCAGACCTCCACTGAGGGTAAATAGTTCACTGTTTTATGTCACGAAAATCTGCAAGTGCAAACTTCACGGTCAACATTATTGTTTGTCCTGGTGAAGCGTAAAGGTAGAACATTTTTCCTCAGTACCTCTGGTGGAGTTTATTGGTGACAATCCACATTTGCACAACATTTTAATTTCAATTTTAACAGCATGAAATACAAAAAAATACAGAAAAATATCAGTGCCTTTCAAAGCCCAAGATGACGTCCTCACATGTCCCCCCTGTTCATAACCCGAAGGCATCCAGACAGGCAGTCGATCCCTTCGAGCGCCTCGGCTGTAAAGAAAGTAAAAAAAAATCTAAAATAAAAAGTCTCAAACCCACAAGCTGGTGTAGTATGTCACAAAGTGCCGTCCAGTTCCTATTTATACTGTTCTGGGACTTTGCAGCCTCTCGCACTCAAGCACTTACCGGAAGACGTCAAATATGTCGGAGAGGGTTCAAGGCTTCAGGACTGAGAAGGGACAGGCCTGAGGGGGGGCAGGCTGGGGTCTGGTCTCAGTAAAACTACTTATTACGCAGGCAGAACAGTTCTTGTGAGTGTTCTGTTATTATAGACTTACTGTCGCTACCAAGGTGACAAAAGGACACAAAGTGCTTCGAGTTCTTCAAGTAGAAGCACAGATAATTGTGTGAAGAAGACAGAGAGCAGAGATTCAACTTCAGGCTCTGAAAATGTGCTAAAAGTATAAAAATAAAAAAGTTTCCCTCTGAAGAACATTTCTACCGACTGTTTCTGTGCAAAGCTCACGTTTTTCTCCACGTGTTCAGTCTGCCTCGCTGTGAGTTTCGTCCGTTTTACGTCTTTTATTTGTTTTGTCACATCATTTATGTCTTGTTTGCGTCTTTTGTTTTGTTGCGTCTTGTTACATCGTTTTCGTCCCGTTGTCTTTTATGTTGTTTTTGTCTTTGTTACATCGTTTGTTACGTCTTTTTTGTCCTAAGTTGTTTGTGTCGTTAGATCTTTTGCTGTTTTTGTCTTGTCACGTCTTTTTTTGTTTTGTTACGTCTTTTACGATGTTTTCATCTTGTTCTGTTTTTCATTTTGTTACGTCTTTTCGTCTTGTTGTGTTGTTTTCCTCTTGTTACATCTTGTTTTGTCTTTTACATTATTATCATCTTTTAAAAAAAAATCTATTTGCACTTAGTTACGTCTCACCTCTGGTCGCCACTTTACGTTTAGCTTTTGTATGTTAGCATGTTTGTATGCTAACCTCGTCTGCTCACCTTCACCTTGTTGATAAAACCGTCTCCACTTGTTCTGTAACTTTCTATTTTATCTCACGATCTTCATCAACATGACGTTTGCTCAGTTGTCATGAAGCTTCATTCACACTTTGTCTCAGCACGTTTTGGGTCAATGCTTAATAGTTAAACAGATATTTCTGCAGATTAAAACACAAAACTCTTGTGAGACTGTCAGATCACAGGTTTGATTCCTGCAGCAGACGTGTGTCCTGTCACTGTGCCCTTGTGTCAGAGACACTGAACCTCCTTCACCTGCTCCGGATGAGAGAGTCGGCTTAAAATTTAATGCTCGTCTGCAGCAGGCGGCGAGTCTGTGGTGCATGAAATGTCTTTTATCTCGCGTCCCCTGGTGATACTGTATGTTTTCTTAAAATAACCCTGACTTGGCGTTTTTAAAAAGTTTGCAAAGCTTGTGATCACCTTTAAAGGAACCTGTCAGGTCCTCACGTGTTCTCTGGAGAGCTGCGAGACTCAGGAATAAAAAAATAAGTTTAAAAAAAAAACACATTAACATAACACTGATCAAGACACACTGTCTTTATTTTGCAGTGGGAATACAAATTCAAAACACAACCATCCATGGAGCATTCACACAGCTTATTTTTTCCAGTCTCAGTGTGCTTTTTGTACAAGCGCGTCTCGGAGGAGAAACAGCAAAAGCCTGTCACAATCAATGCAGTTAAAGGCGACTTAAGAAAACATATTTGGAACAAAAAATAAAGAAAAAAGAGAACAATGCAATACCTTTTCAGTCACAGAACACATTCCTGTCATTTGCAGAAAGAAAGGCAAAGCAGTTAATAACAAACAGTGACTAAGGAACGTAAAAAAGTGCGCTTCGATAAAAGAAATTTTTCCTAAATCTCAATAAGGAAGATATTTTCCCTCCTGGTGGATCATAAACTTCAAGCTCCTCCATCATCTTCTGCTTTCTAACATCCTTCATATCATCTTTAACCATCAGTGATCAGTTAGATCAGGCAGGATGTTGCACCAGCTGTCTGCAAGTTCAAACAAAGCTTTGTTTAAACAGAACGTCAGCATAAATGTGTTGTACTAAACAAGTTTGTTACGACATAGACTTAAAATGTCATTTGTTTAATAATTTGGTATATTTGCCGAGACTTTGAGAAGATTGATACCACTCTCATGCTCGTGTAGGTACCAGATGTGAATACAGATGATGTACACATGACGACTGGCTGCATGTCAGAGGGGAGCGATGGTCGTGGCTGTGTTAAGAATAAGGGGATATATTTTCAGTTATTTACTCCTTTTGTTAAACCTGACAAGTGGCAGCACTTATATAAGATGTTCACTAGCTAAATAATACAACTAAAAGAATATTGTCCTTTACTAAACAGCGATTTCACGATTCTCCACATCCATGATTCAATCTGACTTTTGATTTTAAGGTCACGATTCAGTTAGATTTTTTGATTTAAATGCTTGTTTTTGCACTGACGGCTGTGGCATTGTTAAACTCTCCAGTCTTGATTTTGTAAAAATCAACAGATCATCGGTTTTATGCAATGACAACTAACGTTTCTTTCAAAACACAGTCTATAAGGTATCAAGTGTAACCTTAACAGTAAGAGTCAGTGGGAGTGGAGAGGGAAAAAACACTGCAAGAATCATGATTATACCTTTTGATTTGATTGCTGAAATTAAAAGCTAATTTTGATTGATTTTGATTTAACACTGAAATTGTGACGCCCCGTCACTAAACCATTTGCTCCTTGATTTCAAATTAACATCACAGCACTCAGTCCATGAATTCTGTTTGTTTGCAAACAGTGTCTGGAGACTTTCTGACATGGAGCCAATCATAATGTTTCTGTGAAATCAGTCATCTGTAAACACGGGACCCCGAGCAGATCTGAGCAGGCTGGTACCTGCACCGGCTAATTTAGCTTAGCACAAAGAGTGGAAACGGATGGAAACAGCTAGCCTGCTTCATCCCTATTTAAAAAGATTTGTTCTTAAATCAGCTAAAGCTTTTTTTAAAAACTCTTTAGTGACATTTTACTTAGTAAAACTTGTCCACAAATGGAGCACAACACGCAGCCCGAGGGGCCGATCAGACAGACAGAGATGCATCGCTACAGGTGCAGCCGCTTCAAAAAAACGACCATGGCAGAGTGCCTCTGGGATAAAACAGCTGGTGTGTACGGTAACACTGATGAACGTTTCGACTTTTATGTGCGTCTGAAAACTGCTAGAAAAATGAGACGCGTGGTGCAAGAGTGGAGCTCACATTTGGCGCCGCATCATAGGAAAATAATGGTTCTGCTGGTGTTTCTAGTGATGCATCTCGGTGTGATCGCCCCGTTATACGGAAAATCAGGGGCCTTAATTTTGCTAATGATCACGTCTCACATCATTAGACTGAAACGAGAAGTTTGCATAGTTACAACGAAAGAAGAGAAGTTTAGAATAAAAACACAAAATGCAAAAATGTTCTTGCGTGAGACTCAATATTTCAATAACTGTCGCGAAGTCGTAGCTTAAGCACAGATGGTGAAAATGAACAAAATGCCAGGTTTTTACTTTAACTAGCAGTAGTTAAAATATAACAGAGTCTGTTGACTTTAGATTTAAACTTAAGATCAGCTGGTGCAACTGTTCGATGATCTTTAAACTGTCACTTAAAAACAACCTCAAGAGCGTTTGTTGCACATAAACCACCCCAGCATCATTTCTGGGTGTTATAGCTGGTGTTAAGTTGCTCTTTAAATATTGATTCTGTACGACCCTCCACCTTCCTCTCTGCCATCATATCATCCGGGGGAAATTTAAGGTTCAGTTCCAATCTCTCCTTACTGAAATCGACTTTGGTACGAATGAAATGCAAAGACAAAACATTCCTCAATGACTACATTCAACCGAGGGCAGGAAAAATGAAATTTCTAAACCTCTAAATCTGCAAGTCACTCAGCCCGCTTTGTAAAAAGCATCGTCCTGTAAATGGCTGACGGACGTCAGACGGCCACCTTTCAATACCCGCTGGATCTGAATCTTTTAAACTCTGGACTAATGGACTCCAGTGCCACCAGGTTCAGATACTCCAGATGACCCCGAGCTGCTTTTAGCGCTCCAGCTGTGTGTGTTGGGGAACACACAACGTCTGGGTGGAGAGTTAAGACTGTGGACACAGACAGGAGGAACTGAAACACTAAATTATTTAAGTTTAGGTTTACAGGTTTGAATATTGACTCGAATTGATCAAATCCAAACCACCTATCGATCAGTGACATTTTGGAAAACGTACTGTTTCTTTTTAAAAATGGTATTTAAAGAAAGGTCCAAAATTGCTCAAGATTAGAGACTCTGAAGCTTTGTTTTAGTACCAAGCAGGGTTTATAGCGTTTAAAGGAAAAGTCTGGTAATATTTTATCCATCTTGTCAACAAATCCCACGAAAATACTAAAACCAACAATGAACATATCGACTAACAGGCACAGTGTGTGTATCCAGAGCCTGATATATCGTTCATTACTGTCCAAAAACTATTAAAAACACACCAGTGAGTCACAGTGTTGCTCTGGGTGACACATTCCTTCATTACTTTTAGGTTATTTTGACTCATTTTGATTATTCGATCCTACACTCACCGTCCTGCTGCAACAAACGCTCACTAATGCACCAAATGTGGTTTAATACGCAGCTGAAAATAGTCCCCAACTTATGCACTATTTACTCCAGCGTCCAGATATTTTTTTTGGAAATTTCTAAACATTTTAATTAAATCTAAATTAAAGTAAATGATGCTGGATTTTTGGAGACTTGGAGAAAATCACAAAAAACTCCAAGGCACTCCCTTTTAGAAGAACGTTTGTTTGTTTTAAGGTCTAATAAGACCATGAAATGACAATAAAGGCATTTTAATTGTTTTAAAAGAGATGCATTAGAGTTTTTTGTGGTTTCTTATCCAAAGAGCACCTCAAACAAACGCTCCTACCCAAACATTTTTTTTAACAGATATTAGGGAGTTCTTAGTGTACATACGATCCAAATTTGCATCAGAGGCGACAGACTTGAATTAAGAAAAATGGTCACATATGCATTAAATGCTGCCTATAAAACTAAAATCGTCAGACTATATATCCGTCTGGCTCTAGTTTGTGGAGAGAAACATACTTGGTTTTAGTCTTCGTGGGATTTCTTGACAACGACAAAAAGAGATGTTCCAGTACCGATATCAGCAGGTATAACCTCGGTTTACATAAATGTCATTTAATCCTCTGATTTTAGCTGCATTTAATTCCTCAACGTGCTCCCAAAAATGTAGGGTTGTTCCGATACCAAAATTATGACCTCAAATGCCTCCAATACAGCCTAAATTCTGACTGGTTATGGGTAAATACCCAATAACACATAATTTAGCCAGGGAATCATATCTAAACAGCTGTTAAAAAATAATAATGTATATTTTAAACACAGAGGAGCTGAATCGATTCTTGGTATCAGCTGATACACAAAGTTCAGATATCAGACTTGGTATCAGGAAGGAAAAAATGGTTTTGGAACATCTCTAATAATAATTTAAAAAAAAGTTAAAATGTTAAATATTGGTCCTTGACTTTTCCTTGACATCACTTACGTACGAGCCAGTCATTTGAGAAACTTTCACACTCATGCAGGGACACACTAGAAATATTTCAGCCTTCTTTTAAACCTAGAAAAATCCACTGTTCTTTCCTGTGTAAACACATGCGGCCACAAAAAAAAAATGCATCAAAACACTTGTTTTTTCAATTCCTATTCTTGTTAATCCAGAAGTAAAATTGGTTTGTAAATCTACTTGAGACCAGGGTCCTTTTATTTACAGCACAGAAGAGGAGCGCCTTCTCGCTGGCATAGATTCTAACAACAAAAAAACCAACAAAAAAACAACCTTCACTTCAGCAAAACATTTAGAAAATGGTGCTTTACCTCACTGCCATCCTCCCTTTTTGTACTTATGAACCACGGAGTATAAATTTGTATGGTTGCCAGAACGCCCACTCATGCAGGCGCCACTAATACTGAATAAAAAAACGAGAGGCTTCGAGACACCATGATGACAAGACAAGAAAAAGATCTAAGTAACATTTCTTCATATAGTGTAAAACTTTTGATAAATTATTCAAATGAAATGCTTAAAAAGGAAGCAATGTACAGAAGTGCGAGGATTAAATGTACATCTTTATATATTACTGCATACAAAAAAGAGCATGTGTGAACTTAAGGTGTGTTCGGGTTGGTTTGGTCTGAGAGAGCGTAAGGTTCGCTGTGAGAAAAGCATCTGTTGCGACGACAACAGCAGTCAGGCAGGCTGACGATGTTTAATGAACACTGTTTAAATCTGATCTTCTCCCGTATGAGTCAGCTCCGTTTACCCAGGAGGCTGAGCTGCAGGCTACGTGCCAGAGAAAAATGCTTCCAACGGCAGCTTAATGCACATAAAAAGGGTCTGTGGGAGTTCACTGGAACGTCGTGTTTGTGTGTTTTCAAAAAGAGCAGTGGTACACGGGACGAGCTTTCTGAGCAGCTGGGATGAGCAACAAAAGCCCCAAAGATTTCAGCTTTGTTGCTTTAATTACAGTTGAGTAACTTGTTGCCGGGAAACTATTGAAACATTTGACTTTAAGTTGTCAAAAGTTTCAATACTTTGATATTTTTTCAAAACCATGTTTGTTAATAAAAAAAAAAAGAAGAAAAAATCATGTTTTTTTGTGTGCCTTGGACTTTTTTCTTTCCGCTGTTGTATCAAAAAATTTTACTCGTGTCAATGTTTCAAATTCTGATATTGTGACATTAATTTGATGCTTTGGTTTGCGTTCACACTGCAGGAAACGACCATCTGCACATCAGAGGACGACCATTCCAGCAGAGCCCAGAGAACAGGGACACTCAGCTGATGAAAAACCTCGTCGGCCAAGAAACGCTGGCCTCGGTTAAACTCTTCGTGATCGTCAGCTGTCAGCCGCCGATCAGATACGATCCAAAGCTTCCTTCTTTTCCTCCTGAAGTATTTTTAAATTCATGAGTAAGTTGGCAGGCAAACTGAGAAGAGGAACTGATTAGAGCCAAATAAATCTTCCACTTCCTGACAAAATAATCTCACCTCAAGGTCCATGAAGAAGCTGTTGATAAGGAGCTTTCCGTCATGTCACACTTTTCTGAGCACTTTGAGGACTTATTGTTCGTGTTGGATTTAAAAACTGATTCAAAGTTCATTCTCGACCTTGTGAACAGTCGCTGACAAAACAATCTCACCACCAGGTCCATTAAGTAGGTGCTGAATAAAAATAAAATTGAAAATTATTTGGTGTTCAATAGGAGACGAAACCTGTCACGCGAGTGCAGATGTTCTTCTCGTACATGTTGGCCTATAAGTTAAATTTCAGCTTTTAATTCTTGAGACTGGACCTACAACAAACAGTCGACTAATCTAAAAGTCGATTAAAAGAAATTTAACTGCAAAGTATTTTCATAATTAATCGTTTCAGTCATTTTTCAAGCAAAAATGTCAAACATTTGCTGGTTGCAGCTTCTTAAATGTGAGGATTTGCTGCTTTTCTTTGTCTTTTATGAGAGTAAATGAAGAGTCTTTGGATTTTGGACTGTTGGTTAAACAAAAGAAGACATTTGAAGGCGTCACTGAAATTGTGATCAGCATTTTTCACAATTTTTTTTGACATTTTATAGGCTAATCGATTAATCAATCATTAAAATAATTTGTTGCAGCCCTAATTGAGTTTGCTTGCATTTAATTGATTTTAATTTTAATCTTTAAACTTGTATGCAACATCGACATATTACCACCTTATAAAGTAGACATGGCAAATGTATTAGAAAGCTTTTACTTGTTTACGCCTTCATCAGATACTGAAGAACATTAGCACTCATGTGGAATCATGCTTGTGTCCACCAGATAAATTTAAGCGCTTTATTTACATTCTTTTTAGCTCCATTTTTGTCTCCACCAACTCCTTAGACAAACATCTTTAATAAGTCCACTAATGTGGAGTTTTTCTGATGAAAACTGCTGCTTCCTGTTGCTGGAAACACTGGTGAGAGACATGAGAGTGAACCAAAACAGTAAAGTTGCTAAAAAACCAAAACAATGAGCTGAAAGATGCGAAAATGCTCCAGTTTTGGAAGTGACTGCATCCATCTTTGTTCAACAACTTTGGAATTGTGGACTTTACAACCATCTGAAATGATCAGACATGTTTGGATCACATTAGTCAGAAACAATCCTTCGCAGGCACCACTGGAATCTAATACTTATAATATTAGCGTAGCCTGATCTTTACATGCAACCGTGCAGGAATACTGGGTTTATTATACCGAATCTTGATTTAGAATTTGACTATGAACGTTTTCGACAAAGCTTTGAAGCTTCAAACTATTTGATGCAGCCCTGACAGCTGCTTTAACTTCTTCAAAGTGCTCAGAAAAATTCCATTTTGAACAACTGGGCAAACTCTCATCTGCTGATAAAGCTCATGAATTGTGACTGAAAGCTGCAGAACAGCTGCTAAACGATGTGTGACTGTTTTGTCAACTTTCTCTGGTCAAGAACGAGCTTTGAAATTAAAAATCTTCTTTGCAAATTACCAAATTATCCAAACCCCGTCTCTTTAAGAACGCTTGATTTAATTTTAGGGGTCAGCAGGAAATCTGTGAAGTGATTCAAACAGCTAATTATTCTTTTGTCAGTTGAATTTCTGTTACTGTTGCCTGATTGCTTTCAGAGCCAGAGAGCGTCCCCATCACCAGCGAGGCTGTTTGCAGTGTGAAAGCACATCGTGACTCATTTTATTGCCTGCTGCAAAGAAGAAGCGTTGTCAGCGTGTGTAACCACAAATTACTGACCAGAACACCACCACCTTTAGTCTGCATCGGGGAGTAAATACTGATTTGAAAAAAAAAGCCTCAATTTCTGACGAGTAGTGCAAATTCCTTGTGGCGATAATGGCCAAGGTGCTCTCCATAAACACATTCAGTGCTTCAGCGTTGATAGGTATCAAAACGAGCGGCTGCGTGCTCCTTATTCAGTCGCTGCACTACAAGGCTGCTTTCACACAAACCGGTTCAAAGGGAAGGGTGAAAATAAAGGCACAGAGATTTGGACTTCTCTTCCAGTCCTTTCCCTCCCTCCCGCCGTCTCGAGCAGCAGCTTCGAGAAGTTTCTAGAAGGCTCTGTCGACTGCGATCACCGTCAATACTCTCTACCGCACAGGACCCGACTGCTGGCCCTGTGAGCTTCAGCCTTGATGTGTCAATCCAGTGGATATCACCGCCTCCTCCTCTCCCCGGGGAGCTCTCACAGTCGCACTTCTCCGTCAGTAGAAAGCAGTGGGTAGAAACAAAAAACCTAAAGCAGCAGCAACAGCAAAAAATTCGCCTCCTCTCCTCGATCTCTGAATTCAAACCTGATCCATTTATAGCCTAGCGCAATCATACACAGTCACAACAAACATTTGAAGCATATTACAGACTAACAGCTACACAAGCGGCGAGGGGGAAAGGTACTTTTATCTTTTCAAACATCCTGCTCTCTGTTAAACATCCTGTCCACGGCTGGCTGGCAGGCTGCCTCAATAGATAACATCTCGACACAGATTTTTAGACTTTGTTCAGGCTGCAGGACAATCTGATTTGTTCCTCAAATCAGATCTTTCAGACAGGCTGCCCACACTGTTGTTCGCAAGTGATCAGATCGGATTTGCGTGTTCAGACATCACCAATCAATCTGCATGGTAATGACACAGCTGTCAGCACGCTGGTGACGCAGCTTTCCAACGCCGAAGCTTGAGCAATGGACATCCATCATCTATATCACGTCAGAGAGTGGAAGTGACACAAAGCACTTTCTAAAGTGAGCGTCCAGACTGAGAGGCATTTGTAGAAATCTGATTGGAATCACATTTCAATGGATGGATCCAACTTGCAAAAATCACATTTCAAGCGTCTTTTTTCGTTGTCCAGACTTCCTAAAACCAGTCTGGATCTAATCTGGATATGCCAAAAAATGGAAATCTGTTTTTTTGTGCTAGCAATCCGTTTTTTCAGGCCTGGTTTAGCTGCCAGCCTAAATCCATTTTGTGGCATATCTAGATTGTATCCACACTGATTTTAGATTTCCTGGATAGCAAAAAAACAAACAAATGCAAATTGGATCCAATCAGATTTCTACAGATGCATCTCAGTCCAGATGCTGTGGCTGCTCAAATCAGATTTCAAGGTGACTTTTGCATCACTTGCAACACAATACAGGTGACAAAGTCAAATCCAGAGTGATGGACGCTGCGTCACCAGCTTACATAGTTACTGATGCAGGGCAAATGAGGAATAAGCATTGCCCGCTCATCCAGGGAAAGTCAAATGACACATCAGGCTTATAAATCTAGCAACTCACTTGCCTGATCACGCACCCCTTTTTTGTAAAAACAGCTGCAAATGCACAGTACCGATCAGGCACTTGCAAAGGATTTAGGTGAAGCTCCAACTCCAACGAGTTTGCAGCAAGTTCGCAAGGTAAAATAGGATCGTTTTTCAAAGGTATGTCGAGTTTTTGAAAAACTTTGCCGGAGTAAGAAGAGCCAAAAGCATCTTGCTTGCATGGCAGCTAACAGGGCTGCCAACAGTCCCTCCTCCAGGGCTCTGCTGGTGTTTGTATGAACACTGAGGTCAGTCAGGTAATCACAAAACTGATTACAAAACCCCACTGCTGACGTTGTTACCAAAGCAACTCATGCAGACAGATTGATGATGTCTGGATGCACAAATCCGATTTGATCGCTTGCAAATAAAAGTGCAAACAGTCGGTCTTAAAGATCTGATCTGATTTGCCTGTGGTCTGAAAAAAGCTGTCACGAGGCTCGCCTCTTCTCTTTCTCCATTTGACCGGTTGCCCACGACAGCTGTGGCTTGCAGGGTTTAGGGAAGTTCGCCACAGTCGTGCGAATTGGAGCGCTACCAGAGACACGGACCAAATGCTGAGGGGATAAACAGGGTCACGCAGGAGTGGAGAGTGACCTTACATCAATAATGCAAAACTCCCACTGTTCTCCCTCTAATTACATCTCTGTTTAAACACAGATTGCCTGGCTTCATAACCAGCTGGATGTTTGTGGGAACACCTCAGCGCTGCCTCTAATGTTTCACCTTTGATGCTGCCTTCGAAAATCTCTAAATCCAAATTGTGTAAAAGCGCTTTTTTAACCACAGATTAAATTAATTTCCCATTTAACATTTGTTCACGCCATCTGCTTTGCCAAATCAAATCAGATCAAAATTGATTTTAATGCAAACGGCAGCAAAATTACAACATAAATTCTCCTGTAATTTCACAATTTTTGATACTTTTTGGTATTTTAACACCAAAAACTGGCAGCTATCACGATCTGGACCGAGCCCTCGTCTCACGGTAGCAGTGGACAACTCTCCCTAATTGGGTCACTGTATTTAACACATGCATCGGCTGTCTCCATTTACAACTGACACCCACATTAATCAGGCCAGACGGGGGGAAGCCACCACTAAGCAATCTATCACACTCATCGATATCAAGTGCAGTCTGGAGGATACGACCACTGTAACAGGCATTATTTAGTGCGTTTTGGCAGCAGGCTTCAACAACCACACACCAAATACAACGACAACAGATGACAACTCGCATACACACACACACACGCGCGCACACACACACACACGTACGTACGGGAGAGTTAAAAAGAAAATCTTCAAAAAGCACAAAAAAGAAAACAAAAATTCAAAGTGTGTTTCACAAAAGGAGTTCTGTGTTGTTGACTTCTCAGCAGGTTCGGCCACAACTACCACAAAGAGACAAAAGAAAAGCGCTGCTGCAGTGCATTCTGGGGATTTGAGTCAATATTTACAGCCCATGGAATGATAACGTAGGGTTTTTTGTTTTTTTTTTACACACATTATCAGCTCCTTCCATTCCAGCAGCGGCGTCCCATCACGTGTCCACGCCTAACACGGCTACCACACCGTGATCTTTACTGCATCAATACTCCCACTCGTCCGTCTTCATGTCCAGGTAGTTGAGAATGTTCTGGGCAAACTTCACCGCCTGCTTCCGCGCCATCTTGGTCATCTCGTCGCCCTGCGGGTCCACGGCGTCCAGCGCCAGCAGCTGTTTGGTCAGCAACTCCTCCAGCATCATGTAGCTCTTGTCGACCCGCTTGCCGTCGAAGCCGAGCACCTGCGCCTGGAGGTCCGACAGGCTCCCCAGGACCAGCCACACGGCCCGGTGCGACGGGTGTTCGGCGGGGCCCGGCTGACGGCGGGCCAGCGCCTCGCGGAGGTCCAGGAAGGTGATGATTGCTTGGACCTCCACCACGGCGCGGCGGCGGGCCTCTCTGATGCAAGGGTTCTTGGCGGTGTCCACCTGGTCCAGGTGTGTGAGGAGGCTCTGCAGCTCGGCTTTGGGCCTGAAGCTCAGGTCGCCCATCACGCAGTGCCGCAGGACGCCCTCTCGCAGGTGGCTGACGTGAGCGCGCACCGCCTCGATCTCACGGATGGAGTTGTTCTGCGCCAAGTCGTACCTGAAGAGACAAACACTGAATCAGTACTGTTCCTTCAGGAAGGCGATGATCAAACCTGTAATAATCTTTTTCATCCATTTCATCCATTAGTCCAGTGGTTCTCAAACGTTTTTGGCAGAAAACAAAAAAACAGCATCAGCCAACTCTTTGTCCAATTTCTCCAACATTTAACTTTGTTTCATTCTGGTCATCTGCACCCCCCCTGCAGTGGCTCTGCACCCCGACAGTTTGGGAACCACTGGAATAGTCGATAGAAAGAAAATCAGTTGCCAGCTATTCTGATGATTGGTTTATCATTTCAGAAGAGGGACCATGTGTGCACATCCAGGCAAAAGTCTTCAGGTCTAAGACAAAACATATCACTGAAGGGTAGAAAGGAGTAAAGTCTGAAATAGTGAAAATGAAATGAAAGAATTCTTTGAATGTTGAAATCAAGTGTTTTTAGTTGAAAAGGCATGTCATGTTTTGTAGTTTGATATGTTCAGATTTCACGGCGCATTTGGTGATTGTACAATGTGAGTAACAGCTTTGAATGACTCTTAATAAACGCAATATTTTTTCAAACAGTGTTTAACTTTATCAATTAATAAATTGTTCTCAATGATAACTGCCCTCCGAGTGTTTTCTTACTGTTAGACTAGTCAAGTAGTCTAAATTAAAATTTGAATTTAGTCAACAGGGAAATTAAGTCACCAGGAACATCCCTAGTGCTCATAACCTTCAAGAGTACTCCACAGAAATGATGCAGCAGAACCAGAGGTAACATCTTTTATATTCCACACAGTCCTCTCCCGCGTCAGAAGCTGGCACCTACATTACCCACAATACAACTCCCTCACAGACAGTTCAGTCAGGAATTCAGGTGTGTTGTGCTAATAGCAGCTTATGTAGCCTCGAGCTTCTAGCCTGCAGCAGAGACGAGGAGCGGAGCTACGGAGGTTTGGTAAGCTCACGTCTTTCTAACTTTACACCCACAGATTTTTTTTTTTTCATTTTCAAACTTGTAATCTTCAGATTCTACCGTTGAACTGTATCAGATCATATCATCATAGTGTGATGATATATTTTTTTTAATTAGATAGCACCATATTTATTCTATTCCATCATCGCCTCCAAAGTGTTGAGAGCAAGTTTTAAGCAGTTGTAAGCCCCTAGAGATGGTCGAGTTTGTGCTCGTCTCATCCTGTGCGAGCAGAGCAGAAATGCTCTCATGTGAGGAGGCTGCATATTGTTCTCACATGCACACTCCTGGTTTTTAGTCTTTTTCCTGATTTTCTGTGTAACCAGCACGTCTCCTTCCTCTCTTCAATAAACGAAACCAAAACAAAACAAAACAAAAAATGCAGCATTCAAATACTGATTTTGGAAGTTGATTACCATAGCAACAATTGAGTTTTTGAAGCCCTCGTAGATACCTTAAATTACTCATCTAATATGTGTTTTAGTCTGAATTCTATTTTAGGAAGGCAATGTTTTTAATTCTGGCTGGTCTCACAGCTACGAGCAAATGTTTTCAAAAGCCGAGATGTCATCCTCTGTGAAAAAGCATAAACACATTTTCTACTCCATTAAGATGTGTATTTCCAGAGCGTACTGTATAAACAAGCTTTTTTTTTTTTTTTTTTTT
>JAJHUR010130249.1:8841-24464 GCA_027495735.1 Lutjanus campechanus | reverse complement strand
CGAAACAATCACTCAACTGACAGAAAATTAATACTATTTTAATAATTGATCGGTCGTCATTTTTTAAAGCAAAAGTGCCAAAAATTCACTGACTTCTCAAAGTCCAAACGAAACAGCATTTTGAGAGCATCTAGCTTCTGCATCCTGATGTATTTCTGACTGAAACAGGATGGAGAGATCTCACAAATGACTCTTGGCTCTGTGCTGCTAAAAGTTAAAGACTGACTGATGGGTGAATGTCATGGTATTATTGGTTGAAACTGTCATTTTTTTTTACAGAAGAAAGCATGATTGCATTTTGAATACAAAGAAACTGGATTTTTGTACTTCTTTTTGGCATATTGTTAAAAAGGTGCACGTGATGTAATCTAAATGGATTAAAAAGACATTATTCATTTCATCTTGACTAGACTATTTAGTCTTTTATTACAGTAAACTGAATATCTTTGGTTCTGAACCATTGGTCAAACAAAACAAGAAGACTTTACCTTTGGACTTTGGGAACTTGCGTTGGGATTTTCACTATTTTTTGACTCTTTATAGGCTGATTACTCAATTAGTAGAGAAAATGCTGAGCAGATGAAAAGCATCATTAGTTGTAGCCTACCTGCGTGTGTCCTCTCCTTCCCCCTCCAGGTCCAGATGTTTCAGCAGCCCGTTTATCTCCTCCACCACCTGTTTCCGGTAGTTTCTGATTGCTGCGTTCCCGGAAACATCCAGAGCGTCCAGCTCGACCTGCATCTCCGTCAGGATTCGTGACAGGTGGGCGCAGCTGTCCCGCCCACTCAGACCCATCAGCAGAGCCACCAGCTGACTGCGCGCCACACTCACCTTCACCATCACCTGGTTGATGCAGTTCACGGCCTCGTGGGTGTCCCCCGACAGCGGCAGGGAGAGTGTCTGCTGCTGCGTGCGCCCTTCGATGACGTCCTGTACGGCGCACAGGCGTGTCAGCGCCCGGTAGCGTGCCTTGCGGAGCGGCACCCTCCCCTCGGTCTTGACTTGGGTGAGCCTCAGCACGAGCTCCTGCAGCGCATCCACCAGCTCGTCATTTATTTCAGCCACTCCACCGGCACGTTGAGGTGCCACAATGCGTTCGTCCACCAGTTGCCGCGCCTCGGTGCTCAGCTCCTCGATGGCCAGACGGGATGGATGAGTGGCGTTCTCCTCCAGGTAGCGCAGGAGACCTTCCACCTCCTGCGCTGCTCTCTTTCGTGCGCCCTGGAGCTCCGGTTTACCCTCCGTGTCCACCTGGTCCACCTCCAGCAGCAGCCGCGTCAGCTCCCGCTCCAGACGCTTATAGTCTCGGTCGTTCTGCAGGCCGCTGAAGGTGCAGACTTGAGGTCCCAGAGATGCCACCTCCTTCTGGACCTCGTACAACCGCATCATGGCAGGGTGCTGCGGATGATACGGCTGCTGCTGCTGCTCCATCGGGTGTTGCTGCTGCTGCTGTGGACCGCCATGGTCCATCCTCTTCCCGCCATCAAAGGGCTTCCCAAACAGGCTGAAAGGAAAAACACCACGAAAGGAAAGTCAGAACAATGAGCAACAATTCAGAGCAGACAGGAACAGAGCCTCAGCAGAGTGAACACTGTCATCCACTGGCCGGAATGGGTGGATTACTTCAAAACTTCCTTTTCAGATCGTCTCAGCGAACACGGATTGAATAGGACCTCCAGCTCAAGTCTGAATCTCTGCCAAGGCCGCTGGCAGAAAGACAAACTCTGCAACCTCAGCCAAACGTTTAAATCTCCACCAACTCCAGGGGAATTCACAACACTGATATAAATGCTATTAGCCTCGTTCTCACATGTTAATTAATATGCAATAATTAGCCATGTCTGTGTCGGCGTCACGTGTAAACAGAAGTAACATTTTTGTAAAACTAACTAAAAAATATTTTAGTTAACTGAAATAGAGCTGCAGCAATTAATCGATTAATTGACTATCACCAACTACTTTGATAATTGATTAATCAATTCTAGTATTTTTTTAAGAAAAAATGATCTGCTTCCTGCTGTGAATTTATCTAGTTTCTGTTCTCCTTTATGACATTAAACTGAGAATATTTGGGTTGCGGACAAAACAAAACATTTTAAGACATTATCTTGGGCTTTGGGAAACACTGACCAACATTTTTAACAATTTCTGACATTTCTTAGTCCAAACAACTCATCAATTAATTGAGAAAATAACTGACAGATTAAACAATAAAAAGAATAATTAGTTACAGCCCTAAAAACAATTCACACTGGTGTTCAGAGCAGTAAACTGTGTTCCAATCTTATGAAATACATGAGATCAAATTCTTTGTGTCAAACAAAAACTGAAATAGAGCTGCAAAAACTAATCAACTCATCAATTATTAATCAACTATTGAATTAGTCAACTATTTTGATAAACCATTAATCGTTTTGAGTCTTTTTCTCAGAAAAAAATTCTCTCATTTCAGTTTCTCAGATATGAATATCTTCTTGTTTCTTTACTCGTCTCTGACAGTAAACTGAATATCTTTGGGTTGTGGACAAAACAAGACACTTCAGCAGGTCATCATGTGTTTTTGGGCAAAACTACTTAACATTTTTCACCATTTTCTGACATTTTATGGGCCAAACGACTAATCGATCAATTGAGAGCCAACAGAAATGATACTGTGTACCAACAAAATTAAGAAAATTCAAATAAAACGATGCAGGACCTTTCAGTTTCAGTCTTTGCTAAGACTGAGATGTCTACGTGACTTTGATTTAATGGCCTTCACCAAGTGTTTGTTTCGTAATACCTACTCTGAATGTCTTAAATCTTAGCCCTCATAAAACCTCTCATATTACAACTGAAGAAACTAAAACTAATACTGACACTAATAAAAACTCAAAAGTTTTAAACAATCAAAACTCTCAACTGAAACAACTAAACCCACTCTGGAAACTAAACTGAACCGAAAACAAAGATAAAACAAAAGACTAATGAAAAATACAAAACTATAAACTCTGCTCCACATCTCCAGTGGGAACAAAAGCATCAACCACACAAAACAGTTACAGTTATAACTCATGACCTTTTGATATAAGAACAACGGCTGTTATGTTGCACTGGAGGAGACGGCCGCCCACTGAAACTAAAAAAGAAAAAAGAAAAAAAATCACAGACGAAAAATCAGCCAAGGATAAAGTATTGTACTGTATCTCCAATTTGCAGGCACTTCTGTCATGCGTAACATGTCTGAAATCCTGCCTGCGGGCTAAAGAGTCATTAAACATGAAAATAATCCGTGTCGTGAGCGAGCGGTCCTGACACTCCTGCTGCTGTGCTGTCAACTTGCTGCTGGTCTCCAGAAACGTTAGCAGGTTTATCCATCAGGAAGCGTCAAACGCTGAACCTGCAGCTTACCGCTTGTTGCAGGTTCAGCTTGTAAAACGAGGTTTGCTCCTGATTCCTTGAGGCACTTTTGTCAAACTGTAGCCGAGTCTGACCTTTACTGGATTTACGGAGCTTGTACTTACATCAATGTTTGAGAGTTCAAATATCTGATACCAATACATCAGCCAACATTCATGTTTTTTCATAAACATCAGAATCAGGTTTATTGGCTAAGTCTGTGTAAACGCACAAGGAATCTGACTCCAGTTTGTCATTGCTCTCAATGCATTTACACAGTAATAGACGGACAACACTAGAGCTGCAACAATTAATCAATTATTTAATGAGTTGGCAACTATTTTGAAAACCATTTAGAGTAATTTTTTAAATGAAAAAATGTCCAAATTCTCTGATTTCTCAAATGTGAATGTGAAGATTTTCTGGTTTCGTTCGTCCTCTCTGACAGTAAACAGAATATTTTTGTGTTTGGGACAAAACAAGACATTAAGGGACGTCAGCTTGGGGCTTTGAAAAACAGTGATCAGTGATTTTTCATCATTTTTTGACATTTTACAGACCAAACCAAAAATCAAACTATAATTGATTAATCAAGAAAATAACCGACAGATGAAAATAATTGTTAGTTGCGGCCCTATTCAGCACAGGACTCAACAATAGCTTGACCATAACTAAAATACCATATTTGGCTCGTAAATCTGGTAAAGAAGAATTAAACTATTAAAGTATTTTTGATAATCGATTAACAGTTTAAGTAATTTTTCATGCAGAAATGGCAGAAAATAATGTTTTCAGCCACTCAAATATGAAGATTTCCCACTTTTCTCTATTTATTATCATATAAACTGTTTATGGACTGACACAAGAAGATATTTTAGGACATCACTCTGGACTGTGAGAAACTGGGATGGACATTTTTCACTATTATCTGACTGACTAGACATTGCAGCCCTAGATTAAACAATTAACTTCAGTCCTTGTTGTTATTTGATAACTACAAATAAATAAAACAATTTATAATTTGTAACAATTTGTAAAATTAACTCTGGGCAAGCAGATTTCTGACCCACATGCCCGGAAAAATACCTTAATGTTGAACCCTGCAATGGCAACAAAACTGAGAAATGAAGGAAATGATCAGGCCTGAATCAATAGTTTTTATAAGGACCACTTTAAATTTAATTGTGACCTGGTTTTATCCTAAATGGGAAGCTTTAAAGTAAAAACAAACAGTTGTCTCTGGAGGACTAAGTGCTGCCTTTTCTTAATTACCCCCAGAATATTTCTGGCATTTCTGTACTGAAGGTTCTTGTTAATTACCCGCTGAGACATGCCAATACTGATGTATCTGCAATAAGCTATTATCGACCAAAATGTCAGCCTGGCAGGTCAGTAGTACGAGCGGCTAACAGAGTTTAAAAACCAAAAGGCTCAAAGAGAAACACCTTCTCTGCTGACATTCAGTGATTAAGGTTTCACTCTTCTGCAGTGATGCAACTCAATAAAAACTTTATTTAACCAGGAAATGTCTTAACAGAGATTTAAAAATGTATTTTTTTTTTTACTATTAAAAGAACAGTGTGTACAATTTGGTTGCATCTAGCAGTGAGCTTGTAGATTGCAAACAGGCCGTCTTACCTCATCCTCCCCTTCAAAAAATGCAGATCAACCTGTGGTGGCTGCAAAACTCACAAAAGGCCGAACCAAAAGCCAGTGTTTGATGTGTCCCTCCTGGGTGCATGGCAGTAACCTGACACGCCAGATGGTTTGTTATGCACAACCATCTGGGAAGTCGTCCGTTAAAACTGTTTGGAAAGGGGCAGGCACTTTAAAATAAAACACTATGATTGGATGAAGCATCTGTCTATCACGTCTAACACAGGCTGACTTCAACTAATTGCTCTCCGATGCTCTCACAGTATCTTTGCCAACCACACCGACAAGTCGCTTCTATGGATGCTTCTCGCTGTCATCACACCTTAAACCCCGCCCCTAGCTACCAGAAGTCCCTCCTTGGCCATGGACTGGCTGCACCACTTTTGGTGCAGACACAAATTCTTGGATTCTTGGGTGATCCTGTGAATCCAGCTGCCTCGCAAGGTTAACATGGTGATGCAACATGGCAGCCTCCACAGAAGAAGCAGCACACCTACTGAAGATATAAATGGTTCATTCGAAGGTAACAAAAACACAACAGTTCTTATTTTCAGGTGATTATACATTAATGAAAACATACTAATGAATAATATATTAAATTTGTGCCATATTCTGCCAATAAATCCCCTGCATCTCAGGCCTTTTTGATGCTTTACATTTCTGTTTTCTATAGTGTGCTCGGTGCTGTGGTATTTGTTGTTGTAGCTCTGCTTAGGAGAGCCACTGTGGATCTGCTGAGGCAAGAAGCTTTAGAGATTCAGACAGTCGCTCTTCATCTCCAATGTGAAGTAAATACTGAAGTTCAGAGGCAGTTTCTGAACCGCTGAGAGACTTGAAACGACTAAAAATAGATGTGCAACCACTACAAATTGATAGAAAATGACTACAAAGAGACACAACACAACTACAAAGAAATGCAGAACAACTACAGACACAAATTGACTGAAATGACACACAAAAAGAGTTAAAAAAAAAAACACAACAAAAAGATGCAAAATTACTGCAAAGATGTGCAAAACTGCAAAGAGACACACACAAACTACAAAGACACACTGAAAGGACTACAAATAGATGTGCAACAACTACAGAGATACAAAATGACTACTAACTTTAATACCCAAGAAAATAGATGTGCAGGGCGTGATTTTTATGTTTTCATTAAACACGTTCACCTGAAAATAAGAATCGCTGAGTTCTTATCTTCTAATGAGCTCTTTATATCTGGGTTATCTAGTAGGTCTGCACAATTAATCTCAATATTTTATATTCACCAAATCACAATTTTTGAAAAAGGAAAAATGTGCGAGAAGATAGCATTATGAAGTACTGCAGTGCTGCAGAAATGCTCAGAACTGAAAATCTTGTTCTTCAGATGAAAGAAAATCATGACTTTAAATATTTAAAGAAAATATGACTATAGCTTTTAATAAGTCGTACAGTCCTGCTGTCTGGGGTTGGGCAATATACTGGAGCATTACTTATGATTATTTCTCAAAAATTTCACTGTGCCAATATTTTCTGACAGCACAAACAGTCATCCTTACAATAATGTCGCAATATCGATATTGGGGCTTTTGGTCAAAAATATGGTGATACTTTGGTGATTTTGTCTGTATTGACCAGCCCTAATATCTGCAGAGGGTAACATGGAGGCCGCCATGTTGCACCGCCATGTTTCTACAGGAGCTCAGAATGGACAAACCTTTTAAGCTAATAAGTTTCGTGGCCACCGTAGTTTTTCTCCTACACGCTTGGAAGGGGAGGAGAGAGGTGTATTCAGTAGGTTGCAATCTACCACTAAATCCTACATACTGGTCCTTGAAGTCAAAACAGTATTTTGTATTAATAAGCAGAATATTACAAAATTACCCCCACGTACATAAACAGTGTTACGAACAGTACGGAGCCATTGTCCATTTACGTGCTCTCAGAACAACTGAATAATGTTTGATATGCAGGTATAAAAATGTACAAAACCAGCAAACAGAGGAATCTCTTCTCGACCTTGACCTGTTTTGTTGAGTCTGCTCTTATTTCTTGTTACACAAAACTCCAGTGAAATCAAACGACAGCCCAGCTCAAGACAGGACAAGAAGAAATGCCCACATAATAAATTCATATGAAATTCTGTCGTTACAATCCTGCAAGAAAATGAATGAGGTTAACCTACATTTCGCCTCGACAAGAACACCCACATGACAACCATTCGGAGTATTGCTGTGCTTTTCTATCAGGCTCGGTGGCTGACATGATGCTGATAGCTCTCTAATCCACATTAAAAGGATCCTGCCTGCACATCAAGCTTTAAATACAGAGGAGAAAATGTACGCAGCTGCTGACCAACACCCTAAATATGAACCACTTCAGCGGATCTCCACACTTGTGCTGGAAAATTCGGTCAAACAGCCTCATGAAGTGTGTCACAGGTGCCTCGAGCTGTAAAGTGTATTCCAATACAACACCATTTAGAAATACAGTATGTCAGCACACTTCTACTGTCTGACTAATAACAGGATTCTCAGACAGTTAAATTTTCTTTTGAGCCAAAACGCCAAAACTTTACTGATTCCAGCTTCTCCAATGTGACAATTTGCTGCTTTTCTTTCATTTGAATCATTATAAACTGAATATCTTTGGGTGTTTGACTGCTGGTTGGATGATACTAGCCATCTGGAGACGCCACCTTGGGCTCTGGGAACTTGTGACGGGTATTTTCACTGTTTTCTGACATTTAGCACACTTAGCAATCAGCTGATTTGTTTAGAAAATAATCTGCAGATTACTCAATAATGAAAATAATCCCTTGTTGTTGCCCTAGTTTTCATGTTAGTACCATGAGGTGAAGGTTTCTGTTGTACTTTGCTGTAAGTTCATTATTCTTATTAAGCCACAGTATACAGGTCACTCCCCGTAAAGAGGACGGGCGTGTCAGAGGGACAGTAAATTTGCTTCTCTTTGTAGTCATTTTTCATCTCTTTGTGTTGCTTCTGTAATCATTTTGTATCCCTTTGCAGTCTCTTCATAGTTGTGTATGTCTTTGCAGTTTTGCACATTTCTGTCTCATTTAAGTCAATTTGCGTCTCTGTTTAGTCCTGTTATGCATTTTGCATCCCTTTGTAGTTGCTGTACATCCATTTGTAGTCATTTCAGTGTCTCTTCAAAACTGTTTTGAATCTCTTGGTAATTGTTGTGTGTCTCTTTGTAGTTTTGCACATCTTTGCAGTGACTTGGCATCTTTTTGTCATTGCTTTGCATCTTGTTGAGTCTTTAAGTCAGTTTGCATCTCTTCTGTGTTGTGCATGTGTCTGAAGTTGTGTTTTGTCTCTTGGTAGTTACTTCACATCTCTTTGTAATTGTGCTGTGTCTCTTCGTAGTCATTTTGCATCTCTTTGTAGTCATTTTGCATCACTTTGCAGTTGCTGCATATCTATTTGTATTAATTTCAGTGTCTCTTTGTAATTGTTGTGCATCTTTTTGTCATCGCTTTGCATTTGCATTTCATATTTGCTGTGTCTCATATATGTCAGTTTGCATCTCTGTAGTTGTCTTGCATTTCATTGTAGTTATGGTTTGTCTCTTAGTGGTGGCTTTGCATGTCTTTATAGTTGTGTTTTGTCTCATTGTAGTTGTGTTGCATCTCTTTGTAGTTCTGTCTCTTTTTAGTCATTTGTATCTTGTTGTAGTTGTTGCACATCTATTTCTAGTCATTTCAGCACCCTTTTGTGTTCATTTTGTGAGTCTGTAGACATTTCAAGTCTATTTTTAGTCATTTTGAATTTCTTTTAGCAACATTTTCCAAGTGAACCAGAACTCTCTGGTGCTGCTGTTGGTTCAAAAACTCTGTTTCTGAACTTCAGTATTAACTTCACACTGGAGATGAAGAGCGGCTGACTCCTTTGGAAAGCTTCTTGCCTCAGCAGATCCACAGTGGCACTGCTAAGCAGAGACACAACAACAAACACAACAGCTAAGAGCACACTATATAAAATAGAGTGGAAGCCCATCAAAAAAGGCCTGAGGTGCAGGTTCTACTTTCTTAAAGATGCAGTCTATAAGATTTACAGGGATCTACTGTCAGAATATGGCAAAAATTGAATATAATATTCATAAGATGTTTTGATTAGTGTATAATCACTTGAAAATAATAACTGTTGTGTTTTTGTTACCTTAGAAAGAGTCATTTATGTCTATAGAGGGAGTAGATCAGGACCTATCTGTGACTTTAAAACAGTCACTTCAAACAGAGGTTCTGGTCTGGGTTCCCCCTGCCATGTCCAGTATCCAGTATCCAAACCCTAATCCATCCATGATCACAATGCAAACCTCAGCTCTACTGAAATCAAGAACAACCTCCAGCAATAAAATAAATTCTACTTTGTATTTTAAAGCGAGAGGCAAAGAAAAGGAAACAGCGAGTTAAAAAAAAAACTGTTACTGAGGATATTCCTTCCACCCTTCCACAAACGCCCATCCTACATCAAAGTGAACTTTCCATATCTGCAGGGTGAATGGTAATACACAGAATTAAGATAAGCAAAAGATTTGAGTTTTTGGAAAAGAACATGGCTCAGGGGAGAGGTTGCATCATGAGACAGGCTGTCATTATCAGCCGAGGTGCCTGCAAGCATGATGTGATTGTTGCACATGAACGTGAACGCTGTGGCCCATAATATGATGTTTTGTTATTCACTGCATTAATAACACTTATTAGAATAGACAGGATTATGTATCAGCGTTCCCTAAAGTACTTTTATGTAAGAGGGCGAGGGGCTGGGCATTTCCAGCACAGTGGATGAACAGCATGCCGAGCCACAGCTCACAAATCTGAGTATTTATTAGGATAATCTCAGCAAAATCCACTCCAGCTTGGCAAACACCTCATCCTTTCATTTGATCCAAGAGAGACAAGAAAAATGGACTGGCTCAAGGCTGATGTGATGCTCTAAAGGCTAAGAATAGGTCTGCTAGTAGGAATCAGTCTTCCCTCCCATGAGTCACACACATCATGAAGGCTAACTGAGCTGGAGGTAACATGCAACGAGCACCCCTGGCTTTAAACCGTTCACACACACCTTCCCCATCTCCAGGCTGCATGCACCGGTCCTGCACGGCTTTGCGCATTATGTCACCATAGAAAATCCTATTTGGCCAGCTGGTTGCGAAGGTATCTATAGCCTCTGTGAGAATATGCAGCTGTACCAGAAACGAGCAGACACCACACCTCCAAATCTCACAAAACACCTCGAAGCATCTCCAGAAGCTGTCAGCTGTATCCTCTCCTTACACACACACGCACACACACACACGCACACACCAGCCGTGTCAAACCCAGCATCGTTATCTCTCACCTTTTCAAAACTCCGAACACATTCGCGCACATTTTTACGGATGTCTGTTTCCATCAGCCAAAGCAGGAGCAAAGTGGCATCCGAACGGATAATCCTTAAATCAGGAGGGGGGGGCGATGATGCTCCGGTCAGCCTCAGCAGCACCTCACGGCTGGCTGACTGACTGACTGACTGACTGCGGTCGGGCTGGTGTCGCCCCTCCCACAGACGATCTGAGGGGCTTCCTCCACTAAGGCTCGCTTTAAAGGGGTAGTTCGGGGTGTCTGAAGTGGGGTTGTATGAGGTATTCGTGGATAATCAGTGTGTTAAGTACAGTAGATGGAGGTCGGCACGCCCCAAGTTTGGAGAAGCAGAGTAACAGTAATGCTGCTGTGGACAGGGTGTACGTTAGCCACTTAAAGGGACAGTTCACCCAAAAATTTAAATTCAGCCATTATCTACTCACCCTCATGCAAACTGAAGGCCAGATTTAGTTTGTTAGTCCACAAAACACTGCAAAATCTCTCAAACAATGTAAGTGAATGGTGACCAGTTTTCAAACAGAAAAAAAGTAAAATGTCTCCATACTGCTCATCTGGTGTAATCAAAGTTTTCTAAAGCCCCAGCATGCTGTTCACTTGCACATGCACACGGTCACACAACACACACCCAGTTCAGAAGGTGCACGTGCATGTGAACATGGCTCCAAACTAAGGATCTACATTGAAGATTTAGGCTACAATGGTGTAAATGAGCTAACTTGACATGTCCAGGCTTAAGAAGAGTTGGATTACACCAGACAAGCAGTATGGAGGCATTATATATTTTTTCCAGCTGTTTTGATTAAAAAACTAAACCTGGCCCTCAACTGGCATGAGGGTGAGTGGATAATAACTGAATTTCAATTTTAGAGTGAACCATCCCTTTAAATAAAAGTCCACCTAACAAAGTCTGCAAGTGTATGTTATGTTTAGAACATTTTTACTGCTTAACCTTGCTGTCAGACATCCCTTTCCTATGGGGAATGAGACTGTATGGCTCTTCCCAAAGACACCAGACTCCATAAGGAAAAACAGTAATTTTACCTCACAGAACAGTGGAGGTGCTGCGCTAACGCTGCCTCTATAGGTTAGGTTGTTAGTGTTATTGTATTAATTTCGTGCTTTAAAATGTTAGATCAGATTCACCGAAATCATAAAATAACACAAACAAACTAAGACAAGCAAACTAACTGCTGGAGGCAGTGGCAAACCAGCTACTCTCATGATCTGTGGAGTAAAATTACCATTTTTCCTTAAGGAGTCTGGTGCCTTTGGAGAGAGCCATATTTGACCTTAAATAACAGTGATTTCACTTCAGTGGTGTAAATATTCTAAATATAGAATACACTTTAACTGATATTAATTTTTGAGTGAACCCTTTTTCAACTAGCTAAAATCCGTTTAGCTGTGGACAGCACCTTCACTTCACAGCTTAGCTTCCTACACCTGCTGATTCCCAAAACTGGGGGCGTTCCGACCTCCATCTACTATGTACAAGTACCTCACAACCATTTAAAATAATCCGAACTATCCCTTTAAAACAACCTGCCTTAAAAATAGTCATGTCGCTAAAGCTTAGAGTTGAATAAAATGGACGTTTTGGATCTATTAAAAGCAGTAACTGAGCCCTGTTTCCCACGTACAGTGCTCTGTGAATGCCATTGTCTGTGTCAGAGCGTTAAGCTAGCTACCGATGATCACCTGACTCTGCCCCACCTTGACCGAATAATTCCAGCTTTTTGGTCAAAATATATTAACAACACTTCGTCTTTTCAATTATTTCACTCTTACCTGCATAGCCAACGTACAGCCATCTGAATTGCTGCGAAAAAGTGCACCACCTCCTCTGATTAAAGCTAAACATTAGCTTACCTAGCTACCTTCTAGTAGTTACTTTCCGACTCTGGTGTACGAACTAACACGGAGTTCGGTCGTGTCTCCAAGAAAGGAACCCTTGATATGGGAAACTCTCGCGAGATTTGTACACGTTGTTATTTTTTGTGTACAAAATAATATCTTTATTATGTGACAACACTATGGTTGAAATTTGAATAGATGTCGGGGCTAAAAAACAATTGATTAGGGTCAGGAAAGGATAAAGCTTTGGGTTAAATTGATCACTCTCGCGAGATCCCTCGCCGGACTGGGGTTCCCTTCTAGACACAACCATTGTTCAATTCCGAGGAAAGAAAACAATTTAATCAGCGTTTGCTTGGCTCAGAGATTAATATATGCGAATCAGTGTTTATTTACGTATATTAAATCCACATCGACGTCAAAGAAGATTCACCAACGCGTTATTTTGCCTAGATCGACTCAACTGTTTTTAACACAGTCAAAGTCTTAGTCGTCCAACAGTGGGTGCGCTCCATTTTGACGTCCTGTCGTGCCGTTTGATACGTGGCGGCAAGGGCGGCAGTAGGTACTGCAGTACTGTATGTACTTGGTATAATATTGAGGTACTTGTGGCCTGTTTTTCTTGAGCATTTCCATTTTTTGCCCTGCCATTTTTCTTTTCTATGCTACTACAATACAGAGGGGAAAATTCCTTTTAATTTTTTATTGCTTATATTTCAGATTAATTTATTATATTTTGTTCTATCTTACACTATATTATGTATTATATTAATCAGTACCCCATTGCTGTACTGTACTACTATAAATCATATTATATTACTACATTTCATCATATATTTTATGCCCCATACTGTATTACAGTTTACTCTCCAATAATATGTTACTATGTTACAATGACATTACTATATTGTATTATATTATATTTTTGCATTAATACAGACAAACTATAAGGATCAATACTATCTATTATTCAGGTGCGTTTATAGTAGACACTAAGAAGGAACTGACACAGCAAAATATTGCAATATATGGATACAAAGTATTTCTACTCCACTACATTTCAGAGGGAAATATTAATATGCAGATTCAGATTACTAATGCAACATATAAACCAACAGATAATTTATGATACAATATTATAGGTTAAACTACCCAGCAGTAAATATTCAAAGTAGTTAAAATTAGCTCCACTAATCTTTTGTTATTATTATATATTTTTATTTTTTATTTTTACTTTTATATACATTTTTTACTTAAATTCTGAGTGGAGAAGACTCGTAATAGAGTATTTTATATTGTAGTATTACATTACTTTTTCAAAGTCTAACAGAATATAAAGAGAGCAGGAAACCCCGCCCGGTTGGTACAATCCGGTGTCGTTTTGGAGCCCACCCTTTCGCTGTAGGAGTCACGTGACCAAACGTCTGGTTGTGCACACAGAAGGACACGGCATGAACTCTTACGAACTGTAGTGTAGGTGAACATGAACAGCGGGGTTGTCTGTACAGTAACGGTTACCGATTCTCCTTAAAACAGCCGTTTAGTGACGGTTAATCAAAATGGCGTCCAGAACAGCGGGGAGTTTAACATGGAGGATCGTCGGTCCGTTCACCCTCCGCGCTCCTCTGCGCCCACACCGCTTATCAGCACCCAGCAGTCGGTGCTGCAGCTCCGAACAGGCGCCCCGGAAGGACAAAAAGCCAAAGGTTTGTTCGCTAAATGATAATCCTGTAAAATATACACATAATCTAACCGCCACAGCAGATCAACATGTTAAATATTTGACTTACAGGCGGTGTGAAGACAAACCTCCTTCAGCTTGTTTACAGCAGCGTGTGTGTGTGTGTGTTTGCCATGATACTGTTGCTGGTGTGGAGACGTTTCCATCTTTTCATTCATTATGCAAAAGGTTTCAAATATAGTTGAGTAAAAGCAGCGGTGGAGGAAGCACTCATGTCTAATACGTAAATAAAAATGTGGAAATACTGAGATGTAAGAAAGTTCTTTAGTAAACAGATTAAAGATCTTTCTGTGATTCATCCATAACTGAGAAATGCTGCTAAAAATGACAATATAATATGACAGTCGCATGTCTTCATTGTTGAAAATATTGTTCATTAATCAACACTTGACGTCCTTTTATGTGCTTTTAACTCCATTATGTGTTATAAACAATTCATGTGTTAATACAGCTCATAGAATATAAACAGGCTTTCATAAGCAAAATTAACCTTAAATATAAAAGGGCTGCCACTAGACATTATTTTAATCATGGATTAATTGTCAATTATATGCTTGATTAATCGGTTATTAATCAGTTAGTGGCTTGGACCATAAAAATGGCTCAAAATAGTTTGTGATTAATTTAATAAGCGATTAATAATTGATAAATCGATTAATCACTGCAGCTCTCGATTTAAAAGTGAAAGTACTCACTGTGAAGCCAAAAATGACCTGACGCTTATCAGTTTTACATTATTATATTATGCTCTTATTACATTTAGGGCTGCAACTAAAGATTATTTTTGTTGATTAATCGGTCAGATATCTCCTCGATTAATCGGTTAGTAGTTGTTTGACCTAAAAATGTTGATCAGTGTTTCCCAAAAGCCCAAGATGACGTCCTCAAATGTCTTGTTTTGTCCAATCAGAAGTGAGTATTTAACAAAGCTGTGTATACAGGACATAGACCCCAGAGGAACTGTAAAGTCATTGTTAAATCACTAAAAATAATTTTAAAATGTATATTTTGTGTCAAATAATTGATTACTTTGGTGCATAACCATGTAATAAGCAGTATAATGTACAGTGAGCAGGTCGTTATTGTGAAATAAATCCCTCAGTTAATATTTGAATTAGTAATCACTCTCTGGTCAGTCTCTGCCATCTATTGATTTTAATTAAAAAGTTATTAATTGACCAGGAAGCAAAATTCTACAGTACTGTAACAGTGACATAAAGATGTAGTCTACGTATACATATGCAGTAATTTTTCACCACAGTTTTGGAGTCAAACTTAGCAAAGTAAAAAACAAAGTAGCATAAAATGAAAATACTCAAGTAAAGTATAAGCACAGTAATGTTAAATGTACTTAGTTACATTCCACCACTGGTAACATCTGTACTTCATTAGAGTATTAACATATTTTCTGTGTTATTATCTGCCGTGACTGTGACTGAAGAGTGTTTGAGTTGAATCTACCTGTTTTGGGCTCTTTTAGTCATGGAGCGTGTCGTGGGCCTCGCCGCTCGTCTCATCGTCACGCCGTCTGGTTACGAATGATAAGCAGGTTCCTGTTAGTCCTCGACTTATTTAAACCACGTGACCGAATCGTCTGTGTGTTTAAACTTCTACCGAGTTCAG
>JAJHUR010130231.1:878-12552 GCA_027495735.1 Lutjanus campechanus | reverse complement strand
CTGAATTCAACAGCCAAGTCAATGCTCAGGTTGGGCCAATAACACAGACTTGCAGTGAGGAAACTTGCTTTCTTCTGGTGTCCTCCGTAGTGATGAGGTTTCTTTCTGACATCTTCAGTGTTGTGTCCCAGGAGCAGAGGAAGTGGTGTTTGTTGCACAGATTTGTCCAACTTAAATACTGAATGTCACCATCTGCAAAATTCTCCGCCTTCTTTTTCCACAATGGCAAGTAAACAACGACACGATCTGTAGGTGATTGATCAGACGACCACCGTCTCATATACATGCATGCCATTAGCAGTTGATGAGTGGTCAATTAGACTTGAATAAGTTTCAGTCTGTCACAACCAAGACAACCCCAAAGAGAAGCACTTATGGATACCAAGAATCATCAGTGTCTCCATTTGAGGTGATCTGGATTTGATTCCAATGAAATATTTCTTCAGTTATAGTTCCTAGCATCTCTTATACAGTTACCTTTAAAAGAAGCAGTTAAAATTACCCCAACAAGTAGCACTTACTGCATTTTAAACTCAAGTCAGTGCTTGTGTTTGGGTAATTTTCATGCAAAACTGATGCCTTTTCCTAGATATGTTAAAAGGATGTTAACTGACAATGACCTCATTTTTTGTATCACATGTCTGCAGAAGATGTCACAACCAAGACAACCCCAAAGAGAAGCACTTATGGGTACCAAGAATCATCAGTGTCTCCATTTGAGGTGATCTGATTCCAGTGAGAGGGGGAGCTCAAAGAGAAGAAGAAGGAGGTAGAGGAAGAGGTAAAGAGGGATGATGCACTTCATGCAGTAATTTTTATTTGTCTACAGATTTTTATTTGTCTACACTTTACAATAGTAAGAAAAACTACTATTTTGTTCTAATTTTAATTGTTGATTGATATGTTACTATAACTGAGTATGGTAAGTAATCAATATTTTCAGTCTGCAGCATCAGTGTGTAGTACTTTCTCTGTATATCTCAAAGTAATCATGAAGAATGTTGTGGGTTTGTCAATATCTTTTTGTCATTGAAATGATCCCTTACATAAAAATGTCTGGCAAAAAATTCTAGCACATGTTGTTTCCTAAAATAGGGGTTTTTACAAATGTGTTTTGTATTGATGACAGTAATGTGTAACTGACTGCAATAGTGTCTGATCATTTGAAGACTGTGTTAGTGAGATGAAAACAAAACAGCATTTTTATAAATATGTGTGTTTTTAAAATATGTGTGTATGTTCTGACTGAAAAGTGTCATTTTGCAACCAATCTAGGAGTTATGCAAATTGAGTGTTGTGTTTGGATTATTGTGTGAATATTTTGAAAAAAGCCCTGTTTTCAAAATTTCATGTAAACAATTAAAAAAAAACTGTAAAAACTCTGCTTCTCTCGTGACATCAGTGCTGTTTACTTTAAATACGGATCACACTGAACCTCAGGAAGTGATCAACTTAACATATGAATCAAAACTGAATAACAAGACTTGAGTAATAGGACACCCAACACTCCTCTCATGAGTCATCCCTCCACACCTCTCTCTGTCCTGCAGCTGACTGCTAACCACACCCACCTCCAGAGTTTATGGTAGAAACTGTTGCAGGCTTGGTTTAGGGATTTGTTGCATGAGTTTCAGATTTCAGTTGCTGCATTTCAAGTTCCAATTTTAATGTAAACAATTGTGAAAAAAAATATATAATTAACAGCAGAAGAAACACAAGTCAACAATTTTGAGTCCGTATGTGAAAGATTTGTTTTAGTTGTGTTTGGCTTCTGTCGCCTGTGTTCACCATTTTGCAACGCAAGTGCATCACAGTGTGAAATGTGTCTTAGTGAGTAAAAATGTGTTTAAAATTTTGCCAAAAGAGTGAATGATTTGATAAATGGGTTTAGAGATCTGATCATTTGATTCAGACAATGAGGTTTAGTGTTTTAACAATTGTGAAAAAACTGTAAATACACCACAAGAAGACTCAGGTCAGTCAGTTAACACTTTTGGAGAGAAGAACATTACAAGAGTCATGTGGAGCTTAGCTTCTCTTCATAGAACATGAGCTCCACTGAAAAATCAGCAGATACCTGAGTAAACCTTACAGAAAGACAAGTTTCTGATTCTGTGCTTTATTCAACAGAAACTGCCACCACAAACTCGGTGTGTCTGCAGGATCACAGGCACTGGGCACCGGTAAGACACTTTACTGTAGACCAGGGGTGTCAAACTCATTTTGGTTCAGGGGCCACATTACAATTTACAGATCACAGTCAATGTGGAGCGACAAAGGCACAGAACATTCAGATAGCTCATTGCTGCCATCTGCTGTTCAGTTCTGAGTCTCAGCATGTGCTACTCTTACTAAAAACAGTGCGACATATTGGGAAAAGCAGTTACTTTTATTGAAAAATTAAGTAGGGCTGCAGCTATTGATTCTTTTAGTAATCAAGAAATCTATCGATTATTCTGGAGATTAATCAAGTAATCAGATTAGTGTAACCCTCTGTTGCCAAATCTGCTCTGACCAGCAGAGTCAAGTAAAGCAGTGCCTAGGATGTGCTAAATATTAGAATGGGCTACTATTTCAATTTTCAATGAACAGGATCCTGAGTTCTTAGCAGTTGATATTGAGCTGGCTAAATTTCCAGTTTACCAATAAATGTTCAATCAGGCTTAAGAGAACACCATAAACGAGGGAGAAATAATAATAACCACAAGGTGTACAAAGTGACACTTTACAGTAAATAAAGAATAGCTAATAATGCGGTGCCTCCACTGCGGAATTACTAAACTCATACTATGAGCGGTATTTGTATCCCCCAGAAACAATGGTAAGTATATCTTAAATCTTACTGTGTAAACTTTATAAGAAAAATATTCATGTTACATAATCGCAATATTTAATGCTTGATGTATTAGTCTTATGTTGTGCGATGAAGTTTTAATCTGTCAACAAGCAGATATGTGTCTGATAATAATAAAGGTTATATATGACATCAAACGAACAGTTACAAGGCAGATAAAAGAACAGATTCCATGCAACAGAAGGGGGGTCACTTTACTTCAATCAGCGATCGAGGACACACTTTATCTCTTCTGCTATGAACATGGTCTGTAAACTACAGGTAACCTACAGGTGATCTAACAGGATGTCAGTGTCTCCTCCTGTATGTTCTCTTAAGTCTGCTGGAAACTGTCTGTCTTGACTGCAGCTTTTTGTCTCCACCTCCTGCTGCAGCCGCCTGATCTCGTCTACTCGCCAGGCGAGGCGCAGTTGATCTCGAATGCACCTACTGAAATCCACAATAAACATAGGATTATAGGAAATGTAGTTCTTTCATTAAATTCACACATCTTAAAGAAACATACTCCTTTACATTTCCTCTTTCATTTAACAGCATTTTAGAGGTCCCTACATAAGAAATATTGCCCGTTCTGCACTTATTTCTAATACATTACTTTTGTTTTATTTAAGAACAATGGTAATATACAAAAGAGAAAATAAGACAGGTCTCTTAAATGAACAACTAGCCTATAATTTGCTGAAATAAAAGTACTCAGTAAAGTAACTTTATTTTCCCTGTGCATTTACTTTGACTGTTTTTACTTTAAGTTTTACTGAAGTACAAAGGTAAAAGTAAAGGTAGTAATGTCTGCAGAAACCACAGTCACCAGAATGCTTTGTTAACATGTTAAAATCATAACATGTTTCTTCTGGAGCAGGACAGACACTCCCAGACGCCCTACAGGGGACTGATTTACCAACATGTCACCTTTTTCTGCAGGTCTGTATTTAGTGATCAAAAATACCAATAAGAGAAGCATCAAAGTACAACAAAAGCAATAAAAATGTTAATTTTTCAAAAAAGGAAACTATCACATGCAAGATTTTTAATTGTAATTAGGTATTTTTACATTGTGGTATTTACTGAAGTAAAGGATCTGAGTATTTTTTCCATCACAGCAGGTCAGTGATCAGTGTGTGTCAGAGACTCTGTGGCTCTGTAAATAGTCTTTTATTTATGGCACCCGCCACATTAGAAACATCGACAATCTTTTCTGACAACAAATTATTTGAAGGCATGTGCATAAGACTGTCATTACACTGTCATAACCAAGTCATGACAACTGTCATGAACATATAGGAGTCTTTATGAATGTTTGACTAGTGTGATTAAATGTGATGGTCAAATATGTCAGGCCAGTTTGATGACAGAGTACAGCAGCGTAATAAATATACTAGATTAATATACAAGATATAAACTGTGAAAATTATTTCCTACCACTAATGACTTCCTCTGATGTAATTTCCTCATAAACGCATGTGTATTTTTATCTCTCTTCCTTAGAAGAGCAGTTATAGATTATTATCAACCTGCTGCATTTTGTCACACATCATATTTACTGTACAGACTGTTTGGATGCAGAGGACGACACATCAGATGTTGGTGTAGAGAACTCATCCAGGTGGAATCTTGCAGCTTTCACAGGTAAATTTTATCAGGTTACTTATTTTATTATATGTAGAGAGGATTAAAAACAATAAAAGAACCACAAACTTCCATGAAAATGAATATTCAAACTGTAACAAGCAGACAGTTCTGGACTATAGGTGAACAGAATACTGCTGTGAAACCAAAATGTTTAATATCATTTGGATTTTTTTTTAAACTTTCTTTAAATTTTCAGAATTACAAGTTTGTGATTGAGAGAAAAAAGCAAAAAATAAGAATATGAGAAAATATATATAAAGAAAAAAAAAAATTAAAAATGATGTAGAATTAATAATGAATTCAAATGCTCAAAGTGTTTCTGCAGCAAAAACTGTCAACTCACCAAAATTGGCAGGTGGGTTACAAATTCCACACACTACTCAGGCTAAAAAAAGACACTCATTGACCTCAAAGTGGAGCTACAAGAAACAAGTTTATGTTTTTGCAATTATCTTGAAAACATTTTAGCGTAGACTTAAAATTCTTTCACCATTTTAATCACTCAGTTCAAATTTGTCTCAGACTGTTTGGTCAATCATCCTAAAAATGAGTCAGCATCATCTACAGACTTTGATGATGAAAAGTTATCAGAAGAAATTTGATTCATTATTGTGTTCAGATTTTATGAGCCAATCAGGTTTTTATCAAAATAGATGATTTTCAGAAATTTACAATAACTCATGAACACATTGAGATATCAACATGAAAATCAAAACACATGTTCAGGACTGTTCACTAAGTTAATGTATTCAAGTGCATTTTGTGGGCACCGTGAATTTGATCAGATTTTATTTAATTGGCTAAAAGTCGATCACTCTGAATGTTTCAAAATAAGAAACGAAGTTGATGTTTAGTGTCAGCTGATGTCAGGGACAGCTGTGTTGTCCTGATGGTCTCGTGGTCTAAAGATATGACCTGTAGCCATAAAGTCACAGCTTCAAATCTCCAAGTGGACAATATGGAGGTAGCAGGTGGATTGTGAACTCCACCTCTACTCAGGCAGGTATCATGACACTCATTGACCTCAAGAAATGTTGGAACATCAAGTTTTAGCAAATATCTCAAAAACAGCTCAGCACAGAGTCAACATTTATCATTATTATTATTATGTGTGTTGTTGTGATCCAACAATAAGAGTTATTTATAGAGATGTTTGCATGATGACAGCTGAGATATGCAAAAGAGTTTTGTGTGTTGTGACAATGTGATTATTGATGAAAAGTCTCCAGCAGGAGTTCTGGAACCTAAGACAGGTTACAGTCACTTCATGATGTTTTAGTGAAATGAGAACATGAATCATTGTTTCTCACTCACTTCTGAACACAACAGAATAACTTCAAGTTGTAGTTAGTTTTTAGCCTTTATTAACAGGAGACAGTAGAGACAGACAGGACGTGAGGACACACAGAGAGATGGATGACATTTAACAACTATGTCCCCGGAACAGAGTAAATGTTAACAAGGTAGAACACAATCTGTAGACTAAAGATCAAATATGCAGATGTGGATTAATCAGTCATGTAAACGTCCTCATCTAAAATCAGAGGACAGAGGGACGTTCAACAAGTGGTGGACCATCCAGGACAGAAGACAGACAAAATGTCCTAAACAGTCTAGATGAAGATTAAACATGACATTAAATGAGTGAAACAAGTGGAGCATGTTCTGTGGCTGCAGTAATGACCTCACATCATCACATAAAAATATCTGTTTACATCAACACAACTTGTTGCAATCTGACACTGAATTATTTGACTCAATATTATTAACAGATAATGTAACAAATATTAAACTGAAAAGAGCCTTTTGTCATATGATTGTGAATATGTGTTGGAAAAATATGATTTATACTTTATATATATACGTAGGCGTGAGAAGAGGATCAGCATGACCGTCAGCATGACCGTACAAATGTGTGATAAAGGTTATCAGGGTCACCATGCTCATCTGTAAGATACACAGATCAGTTAACATAATTACAACGTCAACATGAACGTCAGTTCTCCTCCCGTTTCACACTATAAAAACCTTTTGTTTACACTGTATCTTTGAACATTTACATTGCAGACTCTGTACATGTAACTTGTTCCCTTGCTTGCAAGTTCTTATTAAATATCCTACTCTTTTGATTCTCAGACTCTGTTCCTGTGTTCTTTTTAGATTTTCCTAACAATATGTTACAGGTTGTTTTTGTGTGAACTTCAGTGATGTCACTGAACAATGTTTGGTAGATATTAAAAACTTGTTCTCTGTCTATAACCTGATCTCTCAAACAGGTTTCACTCTGAAGAATGGAAGATTTCTACATGAACATCACCTCACAGAACAACAGCAACTACAGCTACATCATCTATGGCTACAATGATGACAGTGATTATGAGTATCACTCATCACCTTGGTTCATCATGGATGTGGTGACATATGTCATCATTGGTGTCGGCCTGTTTTCGACCCCCATAGCCATCTACGCTCTTTACTCTCAGGTTTGTACATTATGACTGAGATTTATATCATGTGTCTGTTGTACAGTCTGACTGTCTGTAAAGGATTTTGATCTGACATCATAATTAAAGTTTACATGCAGTTGATTGGACACTAAACACATGTAGTTTACATGTGTGGCTTCAGAAACATTCCAGAAACATTTAATATCATGTAGACATTCATGGTTGATGTTTTTCATTTTTAGTGAAATGTCTCGACAGCTGCTGGATGGTTTGACATAAATAATGATACAGACATTCATGGTGTCCAGAGGTTGAATCATAATAACTTCTGTCATCCTGTGATTTTTCATTTAGCGCCATCATCAGGTCAATATGTTGCTTCACTGGCCTCAGATGTACGTTGCAAATTGGCAGATTTTAGCATGCTAACATGCTAAGCTAAGATGGTGATTATTTGCCATATTCACTAGAGTTCAGAACATGTTTACAACTGCATATTTACTTTTATCAATGTTTTCCTGCAGGTACGAAATGATCAAGTTGCTCCGATCTACGTCATCAATCTTCTCATCTCAGACCTCATTCAACTCTGCTGCATGATCGCCCGGGTGGCAACAACTGAGGGACAGAAGATATTTGCAATCTTCCGTTATATTTACCTCTCTGCTCTGGTGGCCAGTGTTTGCTTCATGGTGTGTGTCGTCCTGGAAAGGTAGCTATCTGTCTGTTCTGTATTTGTGAAGCTACTTCTGTCTGACCATTATCTTCAAAGACTGTGTGTCCATCTATTTTACAGGTATTTGGTCGTCGCCTGTCCACTGTGGTACCGCTTCAGACGAACCATCAAGATCTCTGTGGTGGTCTGTGTCCTGGTCTGGACCTTTGATCTTGTCATGGTCCTCATTTTATATTTCTGGGTTCACACTCTGGTCAGATTCACTATATTTGGTGTCTTCTTCCTCCTTCCATTTCCACTGTTTATATTCTTCCTGGGTGGGACCCTCAAAGCCCTGTCTGCCAGCCGTGTTCCCTCTGATGAGAAACGACGAATTGTGGGCCTTTTGGTTCTGGTGCTGCTTATTTATACGCTGCTGTTCCTGCCCAGAATCATTTCAAACCTGGCAGATGGAGTCAGATCTAATAATACCCTTCACAAACTGTCTCTCATCTTTCTTCAGTTGAGTCCTCTTGCAGACTTGACTCTGTATATTTTCATGAGGAAAGGGACCATAGACAAGCTTTTGTCCTCTGTGTGTTGTTGCAGAATGGACAGTGATGATACCAACAGTTCATCAGTATGAATGATGACAACATTTACACAGTCAGCTTCATGTAGGCAGAGAAAGAGGGAGAGAGAGAAAGGAGAGAAAACAGGAGACATGTAGACAAATAAGAAGGATAGAGAATCACATATTATTATTTGAAAACTTAATATCTTAATAGCTGCTGCTTAGCAAAAGCTATTGGGGATCTAAATAAAACAAACAAACTTTCATTTTACCCCTTTGTATGTTTAACACTGGGAGAGCATCTTGACAAGTCTTTCGGACTTTGTTATTTTACCATAGACTGTATAAAACATGGACGTAGCACCCGTGACATCACCCATTGGTTTCGGGGAGTCGGTTTTTTTGACCAAACCATGGGCATTTGAACTGCGCCATCTTGGATTTTAGTGAGAGTGTACTTTCCATATTTGGCGGAGAGGCGGTTACTCTACGGGTCAGCCTGGGTCAGCCGGCAGAGAACACGCTCACTTAGCTCGGAGCAACGGAGCTAGCCTAAGGCTAATCAGCTAGGCCAACAAGCTAAGCGGCAGCTACACGCAGCTACATCCACCACACGACAGTCCCCGAGTCCTACCCGACTAACCCGTGCGACCGCGACACACAGCAAGCGCTCATACCCTATTATTTAACTGTGAAACAATCATTATTATTTCATATTAATAAAATATATTAAAACGTTAAAAACATTATTATTATTATTGTCATTATTAATTTTTTTTATTAATAATGATAATAATAATAATATATTAAAATGTTTAATATTTAATATTTACCGGCTTTCACCGCTGCCTGCATCCACTATCCACTTACAGTTACAGCAGCACGCAAACAACAGCAGCCGCTCACTGATGGAGCTGCTCTGTCCATGCAATGATGGACTTTTTAAACAGAAAAATAAACGCAATAAACAGACTCTGAGAGCACGAAACACACCGCAACAGCGTTCCTAACATTAGCTGCTCTGGTCCTCTATCTGTATCAGCAGCGACCACAAATCGGCAATTAAGTTAAGTCATAAGCCAGCGGCAAAATATGATAATACATGCTGATTAGTGCAAACATCCAGGTAAAATAGTGAGAAATTTACTTAAATTTACTTACCGAAAAAACTGCAACACAGGCTCCTTCGACGGTCGGTTAGTACAGTCTACACTACAACAAGCCATATTGTCACAAAATCTATCCGAACATTGGCAAACAAACACGGACACTGCAGCCCCTGTCAACCGCTGGAGGTAGCCGGAGGCCTCTGAATGTAGCCGCCTAGCACAGCCGATGCTTTAGCAAAGAGCTAACTGCCAGTGTCTGTCTATGGAGCTGTCGCTCAACGTAACCACGCCCTAATTTATGCAAGAATTTAAAGCCTAAATAACACTAAAACGGTTGTGGTACACGGTGTGTTCACGGAGGTGGAAACTATCAATAGAGACCAAAAACAAAAAATGTACCAGGCTGTAAATATGTTTTTTAAGGCTGTAAAGTTGGCTATTTTAACATGGGGGTCTATGGAGAATTGCTCACTTCTGGAGCCAGCCCCCAGCGGCAGACGAGGAACTGCAGCTTTTTGAACGCGGAAGTGATCCTCACTGCTGAAACCTACAACTCCCCCCCTTGTATTTTACTCTCTCACATATATTTTAATTTGTTGGTTTGTTTGTCTTAGTTAGAACTACTATAGGCCCAAGGCCAAAACTGTGTTTGTTTTTCTATTCATATAATTTATCAAACTAAAGTAAATGCTAAATGTTTATTGTTATTTCACATAAGTGTATTTTAGGTATTTTAGTGATAGATATGCTAAATTGTAGGATGTGATTCTGAGCCGCTGTTTGCTGTTTGCTTGTCAGTATGGATAAAATCTTATGTCACAATACATGTAATTTTCTATAAATGGTACATTTTTGGGAAATTCAATTAAAAATGCCTTTCAAGACAAAAAATATAAATGTCTGCCTTTGACAAACTCACTGAATTAAAATTTGAGAAAAAAAGGTTCAACATGTTTGCTGGTTGATAAATATCTATTGTCTGATATAAACATAAAGTCCAACCCTGCTGTAAACAGGGAGGCGTTTTCATGAGATAACTAGAAGAGGTCACTCACAGAGTGCAGATCCCCACCAGCCAACAGATGGTGAAGCACCTACTGCAATGCCACCACAACCTCCAGATGCAACCAGCAGAGATTTGGAAAGTTCAGCTAAAATTAACATCACCGCCACATACGTTGTCCTGAGCTGAAACAAGGCTTCAAACTGAAGTAGTTGATCACTGGCGGCCCCTAGTGGCCAGTTAAGAAGATTGAGAAGTCAAAACAGAGCAGACACAAAACAAAACTTCTTCAGTTTTATGCCTCCTCCAACCAGTCAAGTTACACTTTACATCCACGTCTGTCCAGACTCATAATGTCTGTAGTGAAGACTTTGAGGGAATTTACAGTTTTTTACAATTGCTAAAACACTAAACCCCATTCTCTGAACCAAATTCTCAGTGGCCTAAACTAATTGTTCGAATCAAACACTCTTTTGGCCAAACCTTAAACACTGTTCAGATACTTAGACTCAATTTGCAAAACTCATCTGCTCTTTTTTGCAAAACTTTAAACACATTCTCAGTCACTAAACACATGTCACACTATGATACACTTGTGTTGCAAAACTGTAAACACTGGCAGCAAAATGTGAACACAACTCCAACACAGCTGTCATCTTTTACACACAACAACTCAAAATTGAACACACATGTTTCTAATGATGTGATCAGACCAATTGGGCAGGATAAAAGTCACTTCAGAGGGCACAGGTGAAACATACAGAGAGGCAGAGGAGGAAGAGTTTGTGTGAGAGGTGTTGGACAAGGAGGAACAGGACGAGAAAGAGGCCGAGGAAGACCAAGAACAATAATTACTGATGAAATTTGGGCAACTACTGTACATCATGTCCTTGTTCATGGGATGACAATGAGAGAAGCAGAACAAAGACTCCAACCCCATTTGATCAGATTCTCTGTGGCAGCATCATCAGGACACAGAGAAGAGAACAGGTCATTGTTTCCCGTTGTACAACATTTGATGTACAGAATACTGTACTGTAAGTACTGTAATGTTCATTACAATACTGTTTTTACTGGCTGTATATGTCTGTAAGTGCATTTTCCCCTTTGCATTTTTGAAAGACGACCAAATAAGGGTGGAAGGACTGATAGTTTCTCCCAACAACAAGAAGCACTCATTGTTGACATGAAGTCTTGTCAAGACTGGGTTCGACAAACCAGAGGGTTTTTTCCCCCGTTGTCTGGCGAGGGAAAATATTGCCTGTGACGTGGATGAAGTCCTCTGGCTGGACCCCGCACAAAAACATGATGTTGGAGAATGATTTTCCGGGACTTTGATTATGCAGTAATGTGCTTTTCATTTATTTTTTTATTTTTTGTTATGAAAGTGCTGAATATAGGTA
>JAJHUR010130206.1:0-17247 GCA_027495735.1 Lutjanus campechanus | reverse complement strand
GTCCTCTGCAGCGGCCGCTGGTTCGACTCCCGCCCTCGGCCCTTTGCTGCATGTCATCCCCTCCCTCTCTGCCCCCTTTCCTGTCTACTCTTCAGCTATACTATCAATAAAGGCACAAATGGCCAAAAAAATAACTTTAAAAAAAAAACAAAAATTAACTGTACTGTCGCACCCAGCTGCTGTCAAATAGTTTTATTTGTAGTAAACAAATGTTGGAACTGTGAGTCAAAGTTTAAGTGACGTGTAACACGAAATGTTACTTCCATCCCAGGTCTCCCCTATCATATAAGAATGAATGCATTACATTACTCGTGTCATTATTTCTTTTCTTTTCCTTTTTCTTTTAACTACTTTCATTTCCTTTCTCTTTTCATTTCCCCTTTCCTTTCTTTTCTTCTCTTCTCTTTTCCTTTCCTTTCTTTTCTTTTCTTTTCCTTTCCTTTCCTTTCTTCACTTCTCTTTTCCTTTCTTCTCTTTTCTTTTCCTTTCTTTCCACCTGACAGGCTGTTGGTGAAGATGAACCAATCACTTTCTCAGATTGATTAGTGCTTCACTGATTACTGTGATCTAATGAAGTTGACCGTCTCGTCTTTACTCGTCAGGTCATAATGAACAAAGATTTCATCGTCAATATTTTTTATTTATTTACGTTGTTGTCATAGTTTTGTCATGAAATAACTGAAAAGCACATCTATGAATACTTATCGTCGTTTGTTAACCCTCCCTCATCTGTTTTTGTTTCTGGTAAAGGTTGCTCACCGTCGGTGGTGCGTTCACAGACGGGCACGCTGAGCTCACTGGGCCTGGAGTTCCTCTCCGTGTTGATTTGGACCTGGACGCAGTACGTGGTCTTGAAGTCCAAGCCGTCCAGAACCACCCTGTTTTGCTGCAGGTTGCTGATGCTTTTGGCCTGCAGGACACAGCAGAGAAGCGGTCAGGTGTGTGGTGTGGTTTACCCATGATGCCCTGCAGCAGCTACGGAACACCACAGAGACAGCGAGCTGAGACGAACCGGTCTCAGATAATCTGCTGGAATCTGATCCTGCACCACAAACCAGACGAAAAACTCCTGACGGGCTTTTGGTTTCAAGCAGCTTGTTGAAGGGAGTTCTCCAAGGTAAATTTAAAGGGATAGTTTTTATTTTTTAAGTTATGTGAGCCACATATCCAGTCAGTGCATCGCCTACAGTAGATGATGATCATTAGGACAAGCAGCAGGAGTTCACGTGTTGTAGACACCTACAGTCCTACAATCCTACAGTCCTACAGTCCTACAATCCTACAATCCTACAGTCCTACAATCCTACAATCCTACAGTACAGTCCTACAGTCCTACAATCCAACAATCCTACAATCCTACAATCCTACAGTCTTACAATCCTACAATCCTACAATCCTACAGTCCTACAATCCTACAGTACAGTCCTACAGTCCTACAATCCTACAATCCTACAGTACAATCCTACAGTCCTACAGTCCTACAATCCTACAATCCTAAAGTACAATCCTACAGTCCTACAGTACAGTACTACAGTCCTACAATCCTACAATCCTACAATCCTACAGTACAGTCCTACAGTCCTACAATCCTACAATCCTACAGTACAATCCTACAGTCCTACAGTCCTACAATCCTACAATCCTAAAGTACAATCCTACAGTCCTACAGTACAGTACTACAGTCCTACAATCCTACAATCCTACAATCCTACAGTACAGTCCTACAGTCCTACAATCCTACAATCCTACAGTACAATCCTACAGTCCTACAGTCCTACAATCCTACAATCCTAAAGTACAATCCTACAGTCCTACAGTACAGTACTACAGTCCTACAATCCTACAATCCTACAATCCTACAGTACAGTCCTACAGTCCTACAATCCTACAATCCTACAGTACAATCCTACAGTCCTACAGTCCTACAATCCTACAATCCTAAAGTACAATCCTACAGTCCTACAGTACAGTACTACAGTCCTACAATCCTACAATCCTACAATCCTACAGTACAGTCCTACAGTCCTACAATCCTACAATCCTACAGTACAATCCTACAGTCCTACAGTCCTACAATCCTACAATCCTAAAGTACAATCCTACAGTCCTACAGTACAGTACTACAGTCCTACAATCCTACAATCCTACAGTACAGTCCTACAGTCCTACAATCCTACAATCCTGCAGTCCTACAATCCTACAATCCTACAGTCCTACAGTCCTACAATCCTACAATCCTACAGTCCTACAGTCCTACAATCCTACAGTCCTACAATCCTACAATCCTACAGTCCTACAGTCCTACAATCCTACAGTTCTACAATCCTACAGTCCTACAATCCTACAATCCTACAGTACAGTCCTACAGTCCTACAATCTTACAATCCTACAGTCCTACAATCCTACAATCCTACAGTCCTACAGTCCTACAGTCCTACAATCCTACAGTCCTACAGTCCTACAATCCTACAATCCTACAGTCCTACAATCCTACAATCCTACAGTACAGTCCTACAGTCCTACAATCCTACAGTCCTACAGTCCTACAATCCTACAATCCCACAATCCTACAATCCTACAGTCCTACAGTCCTACAATCCTGCAATCCTACAGTCCTACAATCCTACAATCCCACAATCCTACAATCCTGCAATCCTACAGTCCTACAATCCTACAATCCTACAGTACAGTCCTACAGTCCTACAATCCTACAGTCCTACAATCCTACAATCCCACAATCCTACAATCCTGCAATCCTACAGTCCTACAATCCTACAATCCTACAGTACAGTCCTACAGTCCTACAATCCTACAGTCCTACAGTCCTACAATCCTACAGTCCTACAGTCCTACAGTCCTACAATCCTACAGTCCTACAATCCTACAATCCTACAGTCCTACAATCCTACAGTCCTACAGTCCTACAATCCTACAATCCTACAGTACAATCCTACAATCCTACAGTACAGTCCTACAGTCCTACAATCTTTCCTGACAGGAAACCACTGTTATAGAAGTCAAACATCGCTCTCTCCAAACCAACCAAACTCCACAGATGAAATCAGTCATTTTACTTAACAGGACACAGGAGTTGTTGCCTCGATTTGTTAGTTTGTTTGTGTTATTGTGTGACTTGTGCGTTTTAAAGGGTTAGTTTGGATTCACCAAAGTCACACAATAACACAAACAAACTCACAGATGGAGGCAGCAGCAGACCAACAACTCCTGAGTTCTGTGAGCTAAAATTACTGGTTTTTCAAAAGGAGTCTGGTTCAGTAAAAGAGACATTCTGATCACATCTTTCACCTGTTTTTCATCTTATTATGTTGTTTGTTATCATGTTACATTTCTTTTGTCTTTGTCATTGTTATGCAATGTTATTTACTCCCCCCCTTTATTTAATTAATCAATGAATTTAAAAAATAATGGCCAGATTAACTGACACTGAACATTCTTGATAGTTGAAGCCCTGATTATAACACTCATATTTGTAATTATTACAAAATAAATATTTAAAATATAAAATAAAAAATTTTGAGGTGTGTGCAGCACATGAACGAGTTTCTCACCGTGTCCTTGTGTCCGTCCTTCCAGTAGGTGATGTTGTAGGTGGCGAAGCTGTAAGCCCGCCTCAGCGCAGAGACGGCGAACACGGGATCTTCAATGCTGACGTCGATAGTTGCCCCGTTAGAGAGGAGGGAGACGTTGGGCGCCCCGATGAGGGCTAAGGGGGAGAAGAGTCAGAGGACATGAAGAAGACAAAAAGATCTGACAGTCACTTTTTAGTGAATTTATTTTCTTATCTCTGCTGATTCACACCACCTCTGAGAGAACTTTCATTTTTTTCATTGTCTTTTATTTTTATGATCATTTATTTAGATTTTTAAAATTTGTATTCTATGTGTATACACACACACACACACACACATATATATATGTGTATATGTGCTTATATATAATTATTGTCATTTTTTCCAAACTAGTTGTTTTTTTATTTTTCTATTTAGTTTTTAAATTTTTTCCAATTGTGTTTTATTATTATTATCATTTACTTAGATTTTAATATTTATAATATAAATACTTACACTTGTGGGGTTTTTATTTTTTATTTTGACAGTGAAGCTGAATCAGTTTCTGGTGACTGACAGACTAAAGTAAAGAATCATTTAAGTGATAAAAATCCATCTAAAGATATTTTATTATATGTTTCTGAGAGACGATCAGCTGTTTTCACTGATAAACTAAATGAGCAGAGTTTTACAGTAAAACGTCCTGAAACACAGAAAGTTTCTACTCACAGTCTTTATCCAAAATGATCTGGTTACTCTCCACCCAGACGGAGCTCTCGGCCCCCCGCCGCGCCCGCACTCTGCACGTATACTTTCCATATTCGATGATGGAGACGTCGAGGCGGGTGAAGTCACAGTGAAGGGAGGACGTGTTCACGCAGCCTGCTGTGTACTGGATGAACGGGGTTCTGTGGACAAAACACAGCGCTGATAAAACTCATGTCTGGTGTCAGTTTCAGGTTTGTTTGAGATGAAAACAGATAAAATTCAAAGTGAAAACAGAGATTCGACTGTTTGTTTGTTTCTGTGTGTAACTTTTGACACGAAATGCAGCAGTACAACTTTTTTGCCAAATACAGATCTGATCTCCCCAAAAGCCACCGTGTAATCCGAACCCTGATTATTCTGAGGTGAAAATAAGTTGATGAGCTGAGTTCTTCTCTCATTGTATCGCGAGTGAGGCTGTGAACATCTGAAGTGGACAGTACAGAGAGCCACATGCACGGACAAGTCAAAATGTGAGAAATAATTGTATCTCGTGCACGTTTTACTTAAACGTGCGCACGTTTTAGTATCTCGTGCGCACGATATAGTTTTTTTTTCTCCATGACACTTTGGGGCTCCTATATGTGGGCATTTTTTCCAACAACTGTAAATCTGCATATCTTGGCATTCTGACGTTATTTCTATTTTACACATTTTTGTTTGTAACTGAGGTTGTATTTTGTTGCATATGTTGTGAAACAGGAGCACACAAAAGTGGAGATGTGATCTGAAAGTGTAAAAATGTATTTCCATTTTACCAGTAAATGGTGTGAAAGTTCATGAAGAACTATGAGCTCATTGTTTTCAGATTTTATCAGCGTTAACGTGTGTGTGTGTGTGTGTGTTTGCTCATTAACATGAGTCAGTTACAGGACACTGGGTTAATCAGCCCTCCTTCCCAGAACAGAAGGTACTTTTACAAAAAGAGAAGAAAAAACAACTCATGTTGTTGTTACGAGAAGAGGAAGGTGTCGCTGGTCACAGTTTGTGTGTTGGTGTTGCAGGGGCAGCGGGGCTCTTTACAGCTGCTGCAGGTTTGGCAGTTTAATGACGCTGCTGATAAAATCTGTCTGTTAAACCCCCCCAGTCCAAATACGACTCTGCAGCCACATTTACAATCATTCGGGCCGTAAAGTTTGCATGTGGTCGCAGCACTTCAGAGAATCAGAACAATATGAATGATGGAACAGATATAATCCACTTGTATGCAAAGCAGCGTTTAAGCAGCCTGCAGCTCCTGAGTTTCAGTCTGAAGGGAAACATCCAGTAACAGCAGATGTGATTTAGCTTTTACAGCAGTTGTGTCACGCTGAACGCTGTGTGTGTGTGACGGGGTGACAGGGACAGGCCTGACAGTCATCCCACTCTTCATCATCATCATCATTACATCATGTGTAAAATCACCCAGGGTTAGGACTGATTGATACCAAAAGATCTGATTTCAATCTGATACCAAGTGATTTATGGCCAGAATCACTGATATCAATACAGATACAAACTTATTTAATGTAGGGGAGAGAAATGTGCCGTTATGAGGTGAGGTGAATGCATTAATAGGTAGGAATCCTTTCATTGTTACACAAAAACGTTTATGTTTCAGCTTTGAAGTTTGTTTGTTTTTTTAAATAATTAAGAATCTAATTTATTTAGACGATATATTTCAGTGGGCTGAATATTTATTTTTAATGTCTGGTATTTAACTGGTCTGCTGAAGTAACAGCTATTGATTGGCAACTGAGCCTTTGCTAAGCTCCGCCCTCCTTAGTTACTGTTGCTACGCCTGCCAAACTTTCCATCCTCGAGGGAGGTGAAACACGAGGTCTGTGATTCCTTAGAGAAGAAAACAAGCAGTTCCTCATTTCTGACTGATGACGGTGGATTTTGTGGCTAAAATAATGACTCACAGGCAGATTTCATAAGTTTAGCTGGCTGATGTCAGCTAATCCTAAAGCTAACTGGACTCGAGTCAGCTGAGAGTCTCCAGCTGACGTTTGAATGTTTCCATCTGTTTCCTCCTCCTCAAACCCCCACAGAACAAATGCAGATGCAGTTTGTCTGGAGGTGAAGTTACTGCAAGGAACTCATTTAGACTGTGTTCAAATTTACATGTGCAGTAACTTTGTTGAATTAAAAAAATGTTTATATATAAATTACACAAAGAAAACGTGATCATTTTTACCTGTTTTAACTCACTGAATCTTTGTGTTAAAGCTCAAATTTTTATTTATTATAAACAGCAATGGAAATTTGTTCTAATTAATCTTAAAATAACATGTTTATAATCTTATAAAATATATTAAACTGTTTCTGACTCTGAGTAACTCCAGATTAATCTAAAATGATCAGATCACTGATGGTTATTATCCTGCAGAAAAATACTTACTTTTACTACACATGATGCTGCATGTTGATAAATATATAAATATATTCTACACACTTTATATTTCATCTTTAAAAAGACAAACTAACAAAATCTGCATGCATTAATCTTTTAGTCTGGTACTTATCATGAGAGATAATAGACTTTAGAGGTCAAAGGTCAAAACAACCTGTTTTGGCTGCTGTAGTAGTTGTGGAATCCACTTACAGTGTTAATGCTGCCTGTTGGTTTTTCACAGTAAAAGCATCCTGTCCATGTCCTGCGTATGGTTAAAATGAATGTATTCATACTGAACATTATTATTATTTATTATACATTATTCTTCTCGCTGTATTTTGATATTTTTCTCTGTATAGAAACCAGAACCAGAGATAAAGACATAAAGAGTAAACATCCTCTCTGACCATCACTGAGCTCTTTATTTCTTGTGTTCTGGTCGACACACCGCGGTGAATTTAGTGACAAACACAGAACTGACAGACTGAGTCGATCCCTCGTATCTCCACTACAGCAACATTAATCAATGCTGATGATCGGATTTGACTAAAATATTAATTTAATCACTGTACACCAGGATATTCCTGCCTGAGCCTCTCGGACAAAGACTGTCAGTCAACTCTGTCTCTGTGCCCGGGGTCCTGATGCTGAGGCAGTCTCCTCCTCCTCCTCCTCCTCCTCCTCCTGTTCCTCCTCCTCCTCCTCCTCCTCCTCCAAACTTCACCCGAGTTTTACCTCACAGTATTTTTAATTTACATTTCATATTATATCATTTTCTTTTTATTACTATTATTCTATTCCACTTTGTGTTATTCTAACTCGCTTGTTTTTTTCACCTGTATTTCTAAACTCTAACTCTTCCTCACCTGTGTTTCACTCTCATTGCTGTTGTTGCTGCTGCTATGACGTCTTGTCTTGTCTTGTCTTGTCTTGTCTTGTCCTGTCCTGTCCTGTCTTGTCCTGTCCTATCTTGTCTTGTCTTGTCCTGTCCTGTCCTGTCCTGTCCTGTCCTGTCTTGTCTTGTCTTGTCACCAAACCCCAGTGTGTAACTTGTAACTCTTTCCACCATGTGTAGAAAATTAGGTGTCAGTAGTAAAAGAAGAAAACTTTTGACTTTTACGTAAGTGACATCACAAGAAAACAAACAAGATCAAAAAAGATTTTTTTTCCTCCCCTCACCTGTGCTGCTGGGTTTTATGGAAAAGCGTAAAGCTGATTTTTGATTTTGATTAATTTTAGTAATAGATTTATTGTTCAGGTCATTTTTAAAGCTAAAATGTCAAAACTTCAACTTATCAAATATAAATGTAAATATAAATGTGTGCTTTATTTGTCTAATGTGACAGTAAATTAGGTTTCAGACTGCAGTTTGGACAAAAACATTATATTATAGTACCGTTATGAAACCATACCTGCATCAGAAACACCTCTGATGCAGCCTAAAGTGCTGGATCGGGTATCAGAGAGTATGTAAGTGTGTGCATTGATGCAATATCAACTAACATAACTCCTAAAAATAAAAATGATAAAATAATTAAAAGATTTTTTTAACACAGTGGTATTTAATCAGTATGCAGCGTGCAATGTTCAGGTATCATAATTGATATTGGGAAGGAAAAAATGTTATTGATACGTCTCTGTTAGACTGTAGTTCAGACAAAACAAGCAGCCTGAATATGAAAACCACAATATCTATTATTTAAAAATGATCAATCTAATAACTGATATTGCAGCTCAATAAACCAGCTGTAGCTTCAACGTCAGCAGGCTCTGATGGCTGAGCAGTGACATCACAGACTGAAAAAGGAGCGAGGAGCGTTTTCTGCAGCAGAGAAGCTTCATCGGCGTCGACTCACCTGTACTCGGTGGTGTAGACGAGGCCGCCGGCCGCCCCCTCAGGCGGGTCCCACCTCAGCACCAGATTCATGTTATAGGAGGTCAAGCTGACATTCGTGGGTCCGCTGAGGACTCCTGATACCCCTGCACAGTCCAGATCAAAATAAAACAGGACGCAAAGTTAGAATTAAGTTAGAAATCATCCAAACCAACACTGGCCTGAAAATATCAAGAGTATGTAAAGTTACATCAGGTCATTTATTCGCCCTGAAACGTGAACCAGCAGCGTCTTTTACTACAGATTTTACTGTACAACCATGATCACAGACCATCACGTCCATACAGAGTTCAGTCTACAGCTGTTTAACAATAATCAGATATAAAAACATTTTTAATGCACAGGTATCAGACTTGATATCAGGAAGAGAAAAATGGTATCAGAACTGGTGTTGCATGGCAAAATATCAATATTATATTGTATCATGATATGACACTAGATATGTTTTTAGATTTTAGATATATTGTTATATCGTTATAAGTGTTTTCCTGGTTTTTAAGGCTGCATTACAGTATTTTTCTTCACCCACTTAGTCATTATATCCACAATACTGATGATAATTTATGAAAAATCTCATCAAATTAATTAGGGATGTTACGATTAATGATAAATTGATTAATTGCTGTTAAAAATATAATAAAAAGTAAAAATGTACTAAATGTTAATTAATCAATAGTCTAGAAATGATGGTAACTGGGCCTAATTCAACATTGTTTTGTGTTGCCACAAAAGACGCCATTTACACCAAGTTTTTAGCTGAAATGTCAACTGTGGCATGTAGCAGGTAGCATGTAAACATGACGTTGATCTCGCGATATTTTCACACGTGCGTCCATTAAGAGATATATGAAGTCTCGCGATACATCGACACCATGTTTACATGCTACCTGCTACATGCAACAGTTGACATTTCAGCTAAAAACTTGGTGTAAATGTCGTCTTTTGTGGTTAAATTTTAATGTTGCGGCTCGCGGACACTTGGGTTACACCACACGAGCAGGATGGAGACATTTTATGTTTGTTTTGTGTTCTATTTTTCACATTTACATTTGGTTTCCATTCACTGACATTAGCTGCAACCCTGTTTTCTGCTGAAACTCCAGGATTGTTTTGTGAACTGAAGATCTTCACCATCATCACATCAGCACAGAGGTCAGTACACTGGGCGGATTATCATTCTGGGTGGAATATCACTTTAAGAAGAGGAGAGACTTGACTTCTCTCTTGGATCAGAAGCCCCTCTGTATCTGCCAACAAAGTTCAGGTATCACAACTGGTGTTATCAGAACCAGGGCTAATCGAAATGTTATCAAAATTACAAATATGGCCGTCTGTAATTTTCAGCAACATTTGTTAAAGGCAACATGTGTCAAAAACTTTTAAATGAATGAACGCGGTGAGACAGAGACGTCCTGTCCTACACATCAGAGAATAATAATAAGCATGCTTCAGATTCCTGCAACAACAACAAAAAATCACATCATAATCATTTAAACATGTTTTTCAATAAAAAATAAAAATAATGACGTAAAAATGATCACTGCCTCTAACATCACAAATCATATCGCAGTTCCAATATCAGTCAAAATAATCAATTAGATTAAATATTTTGTCAGAATTTTCAAAGAAAAAAGTCAAAATTTTCTACTTTCAGTTTCTTAAACGTGAATATTTTCTGGTTTCTTTCCTCTGACAGTAAACGGAATATTTTTGAATTGTCATCTTGGACTTTTGAAAACATTTTTAATAATTTTCTGAAACTTTAAAACAATCGATACTCGGGGAAATAATCGATTGATTGATCGACCTGAGTAACGTGATGATCTGAGCGACTGAAACACTTGAATGTTTCCTGTTGAATAAATGAAGAAAGTCAGGAGCTGTTGCGTTTAATGTCCTGGTGTCAAAGTTCACTTCATCTTCTGAACACTCACAGGCCTGTAGAAGTAACTCTACCTGCTGATTTATGTGAATAATTTGATTTTTAAAAACTTAAAAATGGCGATCTGGATTTTTTCTCAGAAGATGATCGTTGTTTTTTTTAAAAATAAATATTTTTCCATTCAACCCACAGAAACTCTTTGTTTCCGAGTCAGTCCCTGCTGAAGTCAAACTGTGAGAACTTCATGTAGAACATCTTTAAATAAACTGATCCTAATGTAGGAAGGAAAACTTTTTATTTTATTTTTGGTAGCTGCTGTGGTCTGTGAGATGAGACAGTTCCTCTTAAACACACACTGAGTTTATGATTAACAGACAGACATGTTACCTCTGGATCCACATAGTGTTGAAATCGTCAGGAAAAAGGCGCAAACAGCTGCTGACATTTTATCCAAAAAGCTCTTCTGTCAGTTTAAACTAAAGTCCAGCTGAGCAGCGTGTGTGTGTGTGTCTGTGTGAGTGTGTGTGTTTCATGTATGATCGGTGTATTTCCTGGTAGCTCTCGGTAAAAGGAGGCGGGGAAGTCCGCGGAAACGAAACTCCTTCCTGCGCAGAAACGTATTTGTGCTTCAAGGAATCAACCTGTCATCACAGACCGCTGTGAAAAATAAAAAAAAAACACAAAAACACACGTTCTTCTGTCGAGAATTCACAGTTTCCGAGTATTTGGTGTTGAGCAGCTTCCAGGCGACAAGTGCGGCGGACAGGGGCGGACTCGGGCTGCGGGAGGGGCAGGGGCAGAAATAAAAACAGGGCACCAGGGGCCAAAGTCACGATCCTTTAAACCAGTGCTTCCCAAACTTTTACAGGCATGAAACCTTTTCAGAGGCCAGAAAAAATTGCCCTTCATTTTTTAAATCAGTCATTAGTTTCCAGCAGTTTCCAGCAGACATCAGAGAACAAACAGGAAGAGACACAAACTTCCTGTTAGATCACCTGTAGGTTACCTGCAGTCTGCAGACCACCTTCACAGCTGAAGAAGTAAAGTGTGTTCTTGATCGCTGATTGAAGCTGAAATAGAAAAGATCCTCCTACGGTCACATGACCCTCTGTTCTTTTATCTGCTCTGTAAAACACTTTGATAAGTCTCATATATGACCTTTATTTTTATCATCAGACACTAAATATCTGCTTGTTAACAGATTAAACGTTCATTGCACAACACAAGACTAATATATCTTGTAATAAATATTACAATTACACAGAAAATTTGTGGTGTTTGTTGTCAAAATTAAGAGCCAATCAGAGCCTGTCAGCTCATTGATCAGTTGATGGCAGTCAGTGGAGAGCAGCTGCGGCGCCTCGATCTCGTGAGGTTTTCGTTTCCCACGTGTGCATGACGTCAGAGCGAGTCGGGATCAAGTCAGATACAAATCAGCATGCATTGTGCAGCGATTGGTTCTGTGCAGGCCTGGCTCATCTCCAACGCACCTGTTGTCATCAGGTGTTTGACCCAGAAGGGCAAAGAGTTTCTAACCGCTGCAGCGCTGAAATGTTTGTCACACTGTAAGATGAGAGTTTGAAACAAAAATGAAGAAATGAAGAGCGCTGTGCTACAACAAAGCTCTACCTCTAGTGCCCCCTATGCGGGCCCGCCCCGCAGTTTGGGAACCACTGCATTAAACAGTCCATTTCACAGGCCTTTTTTTGGGGGGATTGGTCAGATATCAATGATTGGTCAGATTTGTTGAACAGACTGCAAGGCCGCACACGATTCACAGGGATCGGTTGAATTTGTGTGAACTGTTGTGAGACTGAATAAAGATGAAACAACAAGAGAGCAAACGTTTATTTAACTGATAAAAAGACAGGAAATAACAACATGGTTGCACCAGATTTAACGAGATGCTGATTTCCATCTGTTGTCCTTAGAAGGTGCTCTAGATAGAACCTCCATGGTGTGTCCTAGATAAAACCCTTGGAATATAAAAATTTTCTCACAAGAACCTGGGTTCTTGATAAAACTCTTGGACTATAGAAAAGGCTCTGGGTAGAACCCCGAGGTGAGTTCTAGATGAAACCCTTGAAATATATGAAAGGTTAAAAAGATAAAAATCTTGGAATATAATGATATTAAACAGTCCTGGTAGAACCCCATGACTGAACCCCTGGGTGAGTTCCCGTTATGGTTCTAGTTATGGTTCTAGTTAGCACCTTTGTTTCTCAGAGTTGACAGTGTTGTGAGTTACATAATGAAAATGTTCACACGTTCTCAAACAAACGTTCTCAGACAAAATCACATTTAATTTTTAATTTCATAATTTTGATTTCGTCAAACACTCAGAAGTCTTAATGTTGTTGCCACGTTCTGTATTTTCAACAAAAATCCCAAACAGAGTGAAACAGAAGCTCAGAGTTCCTGACAGATTCGATACGGCTTCTGTTCTTTAGGTTCTTCTTTCTGTCCAGCGTTCGTCTGATCGGCCTGAGCTGCGAACGTCTCTGCCACCAGTAAGGGGAAAACGATGGACGCATCTGCAAACACCTGGAGAGACAGAAAAGACCAACTGTGAAGTAAAACCTCACAGAACAAGTTTACACAAGAACAATTATATTTTAATTATATATTTTTATCCTGATGATTGATTCTGTGATTCTTTAAAAATGAAACTTAGTGCGTTTGTGCATCTTCTGCTGGGTCATCAGTTCTTTAAAATTATTTAAAGGAGCAATCTGTAACAATTGTGTGTCCAGAAAAGAGCAGCCCAGCTGTGAGCTGGGAGCCATGGATGATATTTCCTATTGAATCTTTATTGAAAATACGATCTGTGATTGAATTGATCCTCCTCCTCCTCCTCCTCCTCCTCCTCAGACAGACTGTGTGCTCGCAGGAACCCTGCAGGAGCGCAAGACGAGCTCCACGTTATATTTTGACAAGTGACGATGAGTCCCACACTGTACACTGTAAAAATTTAAAACTTGAGAAAAATTAAAATTTCAAGACAACAGACTGCAATAGATTTTTGAGTTTTGACCCCAACAAGCTTTTTACCAACTACTGATCTTTTGTTGAGATAATTTACTTTTCTTCTTCACATAAACTTCAAGCTTTGAATTTTAGAAACTCAAAACATCACATTTAAAAAAAATTGAGTAAATTCATTGAAGTGAAAGTAAATGTTGGAATTTTAATATTTTCAATTAAAACTTTTTAATTTTCCAAGCACCATTTTTTTAAATTTGATGTTTTAGTCTCTAAGACTCAAAGATTAAATTTTATCTAAAGAAGAAAAATAAATGAGGTCACCAAAACTTTTTAAAGTTTATTTCAGAAGTTGAGAGTTTGAGTTCGGCTCAAAGCTCAAAAATCTGTTGCAGTGTTGACTTGAAATTTTGAGTTGTCCCAACTCTTTATTTTTTACAGTGTAAGCTGCTTGTCTCACTGCTGCCAAACTCCATTGACATTTTGCTCAATTTAAGTGTTATAAACATCTACTCCTTCTAAAAGATTATTAATGATGTCTTATGACTCATAAACAGAAATTTATTCATTCTGCTAACATTCGGCTTTAATTTGAACTCTAATTAATGTGAGATGGGCAAATAAAAAGAGTTATTCCAACCTGGAACAGAAATTTAAAAGGACACGTATTTCAACTTAAGATGTTTCCTTCATCTCTGATTACACATCATGGTCGCTTTATGATTTATTACAGTAAATATATTACAGATTTTTCCTTCAGTAGCTGGAACATAACTTTACCTTCACAGGTTGAGCTCCTGCTCTGATCTTGCCCCAGGACACGGCCTCGTCAGGCGACGCCCCCGAGTCACAGCCGTCAAACTCCTGAGCCGTGCTCACATACACTGCATAGTCAGCTCCGTCCCTCTGGAGGGAGACAAAGCTGCGTGTTACTGAGTCTGCTACAAACGCACCCCTGCATCCACAACATCATAACTGCACATCAGTGTGACGGCGCTGCTGTCGAAGGGAATCAGGCTGCACTTTAAATTAAACTGCTTTTACTCCTCTGGAGAATTAGGACAAATCATGTCCTACCAAAACAACAACAACAACAACAACAACAACCCCTTAATGCAGGAAATTATTAATACCAACACTGTAACTCAATTTCTTTTTTTTTATATATAAGAAATATTTGTAATTTATGAAATGTTTTGGTTTTCTTTCATTTTTTTTAGTTTTCAGTTTTACACTGTGTCAGGAAACACAAAAAGGTGTTAAAATCTATCAAAACATAAAACTAACAATAGCAGAGGTGTAAAAATGTGCTCTTGTAATCATCTGTGTTTTAAATTTGATTTTTTAAAATGAAAATGTTGGTCCTTTAAAGTTGAGTCCCAGATTTCTGTTTAAAAAAAAGATGCGAGAAAACTGCTCAAACACTTCATTTACTTTGACAAATTCAAATAATATTTCTATCAGTGTGCCTCTGTCTCAACCCACAGAACATTTCACCCTGCACAGAACCCACTGAGTATGTTCTAAATAAAACACTTGGAATATATAAAATGTTCTTGGTAGAACCTCCTCGGTGTGTTCTGGATAAAATTTGTAATATAAAAGGTTCACGGTAGAACCACTGGCTGGATTCTAGATAAAACCCTTGGAATATAAAAAGGTTCTTGGTAGAACCCCTTGAGTTTGTTCTTGTTAGCATCCTTAGAAGGTGGAAAGGTTCTGAGTAGAACCCCCTCTGATGGATTTGGGTGGAATCATTACACAATAGAAGGGTTTTCTGCAGAACCAGAACCACAGGGGGTTCTAGATGAAACCTTTCACAGATGGTTCTAGGTATAACCCTTTATTTTGGGTTCTAGGTAGAACCCTTTGAAAGGGTTCCAAGTGGAATCTCAATAAAAGGTTATACCAGGAACCAAAAAGGGTTCTGTCAAAATAATTCATAAAGTGAAAAATGCAGAATACTGACCCATGAATTGGCGTTGCATATTTGGTGTTTGGCCACGCCCCCTCCCAGGAGGATCATCCCACTGCTGTTAGCCGCGACCGCCATGTTGTTCAGCTTCGCTACGTCTGGAATCAAACGTTTAACATCAACAAAGATCGACTTACGCTTTGCTAAGCCCCTCCTCCAAACAGCAACTGTCCAATCAGAGATCGGCACCTGTAACCAGCCACTGCTAACCTGACAGTTTCTTACACGGAACCTGTTTGGAAAAGGGCGGGTACTTTCAAAGATACTTGGCAGGTGATTGGATGAACCATCTGTCACGTCTAACACAGGCTAACTTCAACCAATCAGATCAAACTCCAGCGGAAGGCGATCTGGATCGTTAAAAGCCTTCAGTGATGTTCTTCGCTCTTCTTTCAGTGAAGAGATACTTAGAAGCTTCTCGCTGTCGTCACACCTGAAACCACGCCCACAGCTGCCAGTCGTCACACCTGAAACCACGCCCACAGCTGCCAGTCGTCACTCCCAGGATGCTGATTGGCTGCATCACTTTTGGTGCCGACAGAAACGTATAACTTGAAGCCTGAAAGGGTTCTCACATGATCTCTCAAATCCAGCTACCTCACAAGGTAACACCCAGGGTGGGTTCTAGATTAAACTCTTGGAATAAAAGGTCCTTGGTAGAAACCCTGAGTGCACGATAGAAGGATTCTCTTTAGAACCTCCCACAGGGGGTTCTGGGTGAAACCTTTCAAGGATGTTCTAGGTATAACCCTTTTTATGTAGAACCCACTGAACCAGTTCTACCAGGAACCAAAAAAGGGTTTTCCTATTGGGACAAGCCTAAGAACACTTACGGTTCTAGCTAGCACCTTTATTTCAAAGAGTGTATCCATGTACGCAGCCATTCAATTATTTCAGAACCTTGTACAGGGTTCTCGTTCTTTGAGAATGGAAAGCTTGACTGACGTAGCAACAGTAACTAAGGAGGGCGTGGCTTAGCAAAGAGTCATTTAAGTAAGCACCAATGACGACTGTTTTACCTTCAATAATGTCCAGCATCAGGCTGGGGTTCTCCATTGAGAACAGGTACAGCAGGTCTCCTATAGCTCCGTCCGTCAGGGCGGGGCAGAACACTGGGATGTTATTCTGAAACACACACACACACACATACACACACACACACACACCGGATCACATCATGGTTTACTCACAAAACACCACAATCTAAAGTGAATAATTATACTTTTGTTCCATTCTTCCAGGTTCTTGTTGTTTAAAATGTTGTTTAATTTGTTCTAATTGTCTGTACGGACCTCAGACATACAGACCTGAGACGTACAGACCTCAGGCGTACAGACCTCAGATGTACAGACCTCAGACGTACAGACCTGAGGCGTACGGACCTGAGACGTACAGACCTCAGACGTACAGACCTCAGATGTACAGACCTCAGGCGTACAGACCTCAGACATACAGACCTCAGATGTACAGACCTGAGACGTACAGACCTGAAACGTACAGACCTGAGACGTACGGACCTTGGACGTACAGACCTGAGACGTACAGACCTCAGGCGTACAGACCTCAGACGTACAGACCTCAGACGTACAGACCTCAGATGTACAGACCTGAAACGTACAGACCTGAGGCATACGGACCTGAGATGTGCAGACCTCAGGCGTACAGACCTCAGACGTACAGACCTCAGATGTACAGACCTGAAACGTACAGACCTGAAACGTACAGACCTGAAACGTACAGACCTGAGACGTACGGACCTTGGACGTACAGACCTGAGACGTACAGACCTCAGGCGTACAGACC
>JAJHUR010130205.1:0-12279 GCA_027495735.1 Lutjanus campechanus | reverse complement strand
ATTACTGATTACTGATTACTGATTACTAATTACCTGCTCAAAAATGTAGCCAGTAATCCAAGTCTCACAATATTAAAGTAATGTAGTTTGATTACTTTCTGTTACTTTAGGATGACCTCAATATAAAATGAGGAGAAATTGTTTTTAGGCCTGCAACTAACAATTATTTTCATAATTGATTATTTTATCAGTTAATAGATTAGTTGTTTGATCCATAAAATGTTAGAAATGTTCAAATATTAATTCTGTCAACAGAAAAGTAGTTGTTTTGTTGTTTTGTTGTTTTGTTGTTGTTACAGTTATTATCACAGTAAAACTCTTTGACCTCCTGATCTGATTATTAATTTATTGTCCTGAACATTCCTCTTTTTCTCACATCATCCTCTTCAATTCACATTATTATTTTATTACTGTCATTATTAAATGATTAATATCATTACTGTTTGATAGTAATGATGATATCATATATAATCAATCATCATGGTGATTGATTACATCCGATCTATCTGATCCTTCAGCTGAGGTCAAACCAGAGTCACGTCGAGTTCACATCTGTGTTCGTCGACTCTTCCTGTTCATGACACACTCACCTGTGTGATAACGCGGTAGTTGCCATGGTAACGTGTCCCGTCCCAACTTTACGAGCGACACTGTAAACCGTTATCGCTGATCGATCAGCTCTGATAAATTTTAATGACATTCCTCAGATTTATTTCCTCTAAACCAGAAGATCATTTTAATCTACTTTATACTTGAATAAACTAAATACAAACTAAATATAAAATAAATATAAAGTAAATATAAAATAAATATAAAGTAAATATAAAGTAAATATAAGTAAGCAATATCACACGAGAGGGAGTGCTGTGTTTGTAAATATCAGCACTGGTGTGATTCGGTCGTAGGCACGAGGCCGCAGGTCCGCAGTCCCAGTGCGTTGTTGCTCTATATCAGCACTCATGGAACGTCTCTTGTCCAATCAAATTACTCGGTCGGAACTAACTGTTGTATAAAGTAAATATAAAGTAAATATAAAATAAATAAAAAGTAAATATAAACTAAATATAAAATAAATATAAAGTAAATATCGAGTAAATATAAAATAAATATAAAGTAAATATAAAGTAAATATAAAGTAAATATAAAATAAATATAAAGTAAATATAAAGTAAATATAAACTAAATATAAAGTAAATATAAACTAAATATAGAGTAAATATAAAATAAATATAAAATAAATATGAACTAAATATAAAGTAAATATAAAGTAAATATCGAGTAAATATAAAATAAATATAAAGTAAATATAAAGTAAATATAAAGTAAATATAAAGTAAATATAAAATAAATATAAAGTAAATATGTTGTAAATATAAAATAAATATAAAGTAAATATAAACTAAATATGGAGTAAATATAAAATAAATATAAAATAAATATAAACTAAATATGGAGTAAATATAAAATAAATATAAAATAAATATAAAATAAATATAAACTAAATATGGAGTAAATATAAAATAAATATGAAGTAAATATAAAGTAAATATAAACTAAATATAGAGTAAATATAAAATAAATATAAAATAAATATGAACTAAATATAAAGTAAATATAAACTAAATATAGAGTAAATATAGAGTAAATATAAAATAAATATGAAGTAAATATAAACTAAATATGGAGTAAATATAAAATAAATATAAAGTAAATATACTTGTCAGAATAAAATTTGACTGTTCAACAAAACATGAGGAGGAAAATAAATAATATATGATGCAGAACTTTACTATTAAAGGAACTTGTTGTGTATAAAGAACCTAAAACTGACTGATTATAAACAACATGAAGTAATAATATCCAATAATATCATTTATTATTGATAATATAACACACTGAAAGAAGAACTGTAAAATACTTTTGTACATTTTACTGATAAAACTTAGTAATAATTTTAATACTTATAATCCTGAACTATTACTTCAGTAGAAAAGCCTTTTGAATGCAGGACTTTTACTTGTAATGGAGTATTTTTAGATGATGGTATTTGTACTTTGACTTCAGTAAAGTATCTGTATACTTACAGATACTTTACTGAAGCTGATCTGTGAACTGGCCACAGATCAGCTACAGTAACATGATCAATAATAATTATGAATATGACATTAATAATTAATTATTAATATTAGACTCAGATATTTGAGGTTTGACACGATTCAAACTTCACTTCAAAATAAAAGCCTGTTAATGATTTAATAATATAAACTGATTAATGTAAAATTTCTCTACTTTTTTAAACTTGTTCTATTTATGCTGAGATTTTAAAGAACATCAACTGTTTTGACCTAAAAGACTCTGAATCCCACAAGGCTTTGCAAGAGTCCTTCCCAGAACTCATCAGATTGTAGTTTTTTAACATTATTACTTCAAACAGAACCTCTGCTGTCGTTGCCATAGTAACAGGTCTGTCCTCTCTGTCGTTGCCATAGTAACAGGTCTGTCCCCTCTGTCGTTGCCATAGTAACAGGTCTGTCCCCTCCCTCTGTCGTTGCCATAGTAACAGGTCTGTCCTCCCTCTGTCGTTGCCATAGTAACAGGTCTGTCCCCTCCCTCTGTTGTTGCCATAGTAACAGGTCTGTCGTCTCTGTTGTTGTCATAGTAACAGGTCTGTCTTCTGTGTTGTTTCAGAGACTCTCAGCAGGCGTCTCTCCAGAGGTTTTGACTCCTCAGAGTCTCCAGACTTTGAGCTCTGTTCAGTGTCTTCCTCCATCAGAACCTCCCTCCCCTGCTGGTCCCTCAGTGTCCCCCACTGGTCCCACAGTCTCCCCTACTGGTCCTTCAGTGTCCCCCACTGGTTCCACAGCATCCCCTGCAGGTCCTTCAGTGTCCCCCACTGGTCCCACAGTCTCCCCTGCTGGTCCCTCAGTGTCCCCCACTGGTTCCACAGTTTCCCCTGCAGGTCCCTCAGTGTCCCCCACTGGTCCCACAGTCTCCCCTGCTGGTCCTTCAGTGTCCCCCACTGGTTCCACAGCATCCCCTGCAGGTCCCTCAGTGCTTCCTGCAGACATGGAGAGCACCCCGAGGAGGTGGGTCCTGAAGCCCCTGTCCCCCCTGCTGCAGCCCTCAGACCTGCGCACCATCGCGGGCCCCATCCACAGCGACAGCCCTGCCCCTAATGATCTGGTCTTTGATAGCGTGTCCGTCACCCGTACCTCCTCGGTGATGGTCTCCTCACAGCCGGGGGAGCAGTCCAGGGATGTGGTGGTCCAGGCCCGGCAGGTTGTGGTATCCCAGGTGGGAGACAAGTGGCATCCCAGCAGCCCCAGCAGCCCCAGCAGTCCCAGCAGCCCCAGCAGTCCCAGCAGCAGTTCTGGGTCTCATTGTGGGTTCTACTCCTTTGTGGAGGATCCAATGAGTCCAGAGGCAGAGCAGAATGAGGTCTGGATGGTGTCCCCACAGAGACAAACTCAGCTGGAGACCCTGAAAGAGGAGAAAGGGTTCAGACTTCAGACCTACAGCAGTGGACGGAAACCAGAAAGTCTGTTCTCTGAGACTAACAGGGACTCCCAGTACAAACTGGACCTGGATTTTAGGGTGGTCCAGGAGGATGAGGAGAAGCAGCTTCGCAAGGACATCATCCGCAGCCAGGCCCCAAAGAAGACCCCCACCTTCAGAGACCAGCTGGAGGACCTGGACCTGAGCAGGTCTACAGACAGATTGATTGAAGGCTTCAGTGTGAGCTTTAGTCCTGGTTCCTCCAGACCAGAACCTGTCCATCCTGCTGAGCCTGGGACCATCGACAAAGAGCAGATCAACTTCAGCACTGCTCGACAACAGTTCCTAAAGATGGAGCAGGACCGTTTGATGGCAGTCCCCCACCCTGTGAGGTCCTCAAAGACACTCCTGAACCCGTCTCAGAGACTGGAGCCTGACGTGTCCTCCAAGGTCAGTATAGAGAAATGAAACTGAACTACAAACTAAAACTGAACTAAAACTGAACTACAAATTAAAACTACATAACAATCTAAAATTAACTACAAGCTAAACCAACAAGTAAACTAAATATGAAATTAAACTGAAAACACTGAACACTTAACTACAAAACTAAAACAAAATGAAAACTGAACTACAAACTAAAGACACATCAGCTGACTGAAAGAAAAATCCATCCATCCATCTTCAACCACTTATCTGAAATCGGGTCGCCGAGGTAACAGTTCCAGCAGGGGACCCCAGACTTCCCTTTCTCCTGCGACATTAACCACTAACCTGACTGGGGGATCCCCAGGCATTCCCAGATATAACCATATCCAGCCTCCGCCACCCGGGTCTGGTCCGTCAGGACCCCCTGCCTTCACTGCCACCCAATGTACGGCGTACTCGACCCCAGCGGTTCTTCCCACAGATGGTGGGCCCCTGGGATGAAGGAGCATCTCCCACGTTGCTTGTTCGGGCTGTGCCCCGCCAGGCTCTGTGGCGTGCCTGGCCACCAGGCGCTCACTGTCAGGACCCCCTTCCAGGCCTGGCTCACACTACACCTTCCTTGTTCAACCATAAGGGTTTTTTTAGACTAGAACTAGAAAACTAGAAAAATACAAACTATAATAACTCTCCTGTCCTCATCTCAGCAGGTAGAAACATCCTGCAGCGTGGAGACATCCTGCAGCGTGGACGTGAGTGAAGACGCATCACTGTTTAAATCAGAAGAAGACGAGACCAGCCCGGACAGGAAGGTGACGGTGAGCCAGACTGAGGAGCGTCTCAGCGTGCTCAGTGACCTGGACTCCAGCCTGGAGGAGTTGTCTGTGGAGGTGGGCGGCGGCTACACCAGCGATGACAGCATCTTCAATGACAACCCTCAGCAAGACAACAGGAAGTCCATGAGTGACTGTGAGACCCCGATTGAACGGGAGATCCGATTGGCTCAGGAGCGTGAGGAGAACCTGCGGCGCTCTCGAGGACTGAAGCTCAGCGACAGCGGCACCGAGATAGTCGAAATCAAAACCAAACGTTTCCAGTCACCACTGATGCCCGTCAGAGCCCGAGACAAGAACCGAGTCAGCTTCATCATCCAGAGGGAGTTCCACAACCAGAACCAGAGAGGGACGCTGGGACGCTTGAGTCTGGATCCACAGGAACTGGACAACAAAAAGAAGGAGGAGGACCAGAGGACAGAAGACAGACCTAATTCTGAAGTCTTCCCATCTCCATGCTGTCCTCATCGACACCCTGAAGACGCCGAGTTCTTCAGCAGCCACATAAGTTCATCCTCGTCTTCTGTAATCCATCGATCTTCATCGTCCCACTCTTCCTCCTCCTCCCCGTCATCCCCAACACCAACCACGCCGCGGTCCTGGAGGGACAACCTAGAGTCCACCGGCCTTCAGTCCAGAGGACAAGGAGCTCCAGATTTCATTGAGAAGGAGATCGAGGAGGACCTGAGACGTGAGCAGGAGCTGAAGGAGCTGAGGGCGTCCCAGGAGGACACTGATGGACGGCTCTTCTCTCCAGCTCCTCTGGTGGAACAGGCAAACAAGATGGCCGTCAGTCAGTTCTACCCACCTGTAAACACAGGTACATGCTAAAGGTGTAAATCACTAGTTTCATTATGATGTGATATTATATTGATTCTTTGTGATCAACAGATTAATCAATAATGAAAACAATCATTCCAGGAAAGACTTGATAAATAGTCCAAACATGTGGAGCGCATGGACGACCTATTTCATTTTAACATCTATGGGCCGATTTTTCAACTGACAAGATGTTTGATGCTTAAGAGGGACGTAAACTGGGTCACAGTCAAGTCAGCAATAATTAACATGCAACATCCTGGTAGACTTTCAAAATAAAGGCACAAAAATACTTGGCTGGGTTTATGAAAAGATCACGGTTTGTGTTCATGTTAGTAACTTTGGTTTCTGCTCACTGGCTCCACCCACACAAACGTCTGCGTCTAATAAACTGAAAGAAAGATTGAGATGATTCAGCAGGTTTGAGATGATTCAGCAGGTTTGAGATGATTCAGCAGGTTTGAGCTGACCGTGAACTTTTGGAACAGTTTGGTTTGAATGTTTGTCACATGAATCCTGCAGAGAACAAAGAACCTTTAAGAGAGACGGAACAAAGTTCAGCTGCAGTTTGGGTCAATCAGTAACCAGACAGAGACGAGTCATCTTGGATTCTGATCAACATTTTTCAATATTTATTGACATTTTATGAATCAAACAATTATTATTGATTATTGGAAAAAATAAATGCCAAATGGATCACTAGTTGAAAAATAGGTCCAAACTGTTTTCACGTGTTTGGACCTATTTTTAATCAACACGATTGTGACAGGGTTCATTTTTCAACATTATCAGATTTTTTATGGATCAAACAACTAATCGATTAGTGGATAATCAATGGATCAATAATGAAAATAATTGTTACAAGAAAGTCTCAGGGTGCATGTAACAGGTAATTAGTAACTGTATCAGATTACATTTTTTAAAGTAATTGTCCTGTCTGTTGTATTTCAGAGAAGACCAGCGTCTCCTCTCCTTCTCCTCGTCCCTCCTTCCGTCTGCCCTCCCTCTCCTTCATCACGGCTCAGCCCTGGACCTCCTCTTCCTCACCTCCTCCTCCCTCCTCCTCCTCCTCCTCCTCCCCCGTGGTTTTCCGGACGGCCCCCCTGCCTCCCAGAGGACTGACAGAGACTCTGCTGCAGGACTTTGAGGGCAGACGAGCGCAGCTGAAGCTGGAGGAGAGCTCGGTGAGTCATCAACACTGCTGCCACGCTCTTATTTTGAAGGTTTGGTGCTTCATCCTGTCAGAATAAAGTTTCACTCTGAGGGTTTATGAAGATTCTCGAGTCTCAGACGAGTTTTAAAGACGACTGAACCATCAACTAAAGATCTGACTGAGGTTTGATATTTTTATTAATCACTGACATACGGAAGCACATTTCTGAAAGGTGATTATTTTAAATTATTTTATATTAAATTAGATTATTTTATTTTTTTAAAAGTTAAAGTTATAATTATTATCTAATATATGTTTTGTTTTTTTACTTTTTAACAAATAATTTTGTCTTTTAATTAATTAAAAATGATTGGTGATCAATACGAAAATGAGAAAATCAAATCAAACTAACAATTCATTGATCACTGATTTGTGTTTTTACTGACTCATCATCAGTTGTTGTCTGTTGGTCAGATGACCTCATCAAATTGATCAGAGTGACGTCTGGACTGTTTCTGAGGTCAACTGGTTTCACTGGAGTCTGATATCAAACTTTATAATAACTGACAGGAAGGATTCAGGAAACTACCAAAATAAGAGCCAAGATGTAAACATGTCAGTGAAGTCTGACAGACTGACGATCAAACCAACTGATCAGTTTCTCTCCTGTTGTTTGTTTCAGTACGCAGGAATCCAGCCGGTCGACGACATCAACAACGAGGTACAACTGGACTGCACTGACTGTTACTGCACGTTAACCAGCCTGTCAAACAGCCTGTTAACCAGCCTGTTAACCAGCCTGTTAACCAGCCTGTCAAACAGCCTGTTAACCAGCCTGTTAAACAGCCTGTTAACCAGCCTGTCAAACAGCCTGTTAAACAGCCTGTTAAACAGCCTGTTAACCAGCCTGTCAAACAGACTGTTAAACAGCCTGTTAAACAGCCTGTTAAACAGCCTGTTAACAGCCTGTTAACAGCCTGTTAACCAGACTGTTAAACAGCCTGTTAACAGCCTGTTAACCAGCCTGTCAAACAGCCTGTTAACCAGCCTGTCAAACAGACTGTTAACCAGCCTGTTAACCAGCCTGTCAAACAGACTGTTAACCAGCCTGTTAACCAGCCTGTTAAACAGCCTGTTAACCAGCCTGTTAACCAGCCTGTCAAACAGACTGTTAACCAGCCTGTCAAACAGACTGTTAACCAGCCTGTTAACCAGCCTGTTAACCAGCCTGTTAACCAGCCTGTCTCTTTGTGTCTTGTCTACTTGACTCTTCAGGTTGTTGAGTCGACTCGTGTGACTCGTCATAAGAACCAGCGCGCTCTGCGCTGGGAGGCCGGAGTGTTCACCAACCAGGGGGATCAGTGAGACGGGACCAGGACCAGGACCAGGACCAGGACCAGGACCTGCAGGCGACAGGACATGGTGTCTCTTCTGGTCAGGAGTGTCTCTTCACTAACAGGACTGATAGTTTCTCTGATTTTCTCCTTCAGCTGAGATTAAAATGGTTTTACACTCCAAAAGAAAAGGCTGCTCCTGATTGGCCCCTCTCCTCATCCAATCAGCTGCTGAGTAGAGTCGATGTGTCTGATTCATGTAGAGAAGAAATAACAGAGTTCAAGTGAGTGAAGAAGAGCAGCAGATAGTTTGACCTGCAGACTGATTCTGAAAAATAACAAGCAGAATAAAAAATGTTTTTCAAAATGAAATGTCTCTGACTGTCTGTCAGAATTTCAAAATAAGAGCCTGAATAATAATAATAAGAGTTTGCAGACTGTGTGTGTGTAGTGCAGATGGTTGTGTGTTGCAGCAGCAGCAGAGCGTCAGACAGCTGTTCCTCCTCCTCCTCGTTAATGAGCTGTTTGTTTGCTGCTAACGAGCTGATTGTGATGCTAAACGCTCGTCTGTTTGCTCTGCAGGGCAGCAGCATCATTAGCATCATTAGCATCATTAGCATCATCCGCTGACTCTCCTCACCTCAGTTCACATGTAAACATGTTTAATTGGCTCCGACTGATGAGAGTTTAAACTCTCTGACATCACTTCCTGTCACATGACCCTGCAGAGACGTGAAGAGTTTCTGTTCTTCATCACACGTTCCTGTGAGATGTTCCTGCTGGAAAACAGAACAACAGAACAAACATTTAAGAATTGTTTTGCTTTTCCACAGACTAGATCAGTCATTCCCAAACACTGGGTCGTGACCCTCACGTGGGTCACAGGAGAGTTTATTTGGGTCACCAAAAAATATAAGACTGTAGAAGAAATTCTGTAAATGTAAGATTAATATTTGCAGTACAGCTTTAATAAAACATTTGATGTGTTTATTGATTTACTGATGAGAGGGGAAATGAGTCTGATAATTCTGCCTAAATAAACTTATTTTGTTTTTATTTTTATGACACTAGCTAAAATGTCCTGTATTTTCCTGAGAAGAGGAAATAAAAACAATGAGATGACAAACATGCTTTTATTTCTCATGTATAAAGTATTTAACATTAATAACAGATGTCCAGATAATGATGCAGAAATGGTGGTAAAATACGGAGGAATATTAATTTATGCCCAAATCAACTCTTCACAAGATTTATTGAAAAGACCAACAGTGACTTTGTGATGGTTTGTCATTTTTAAAAACTGGGTCCCCAGAAATAAAAGTTTGGGAAACACTGGACTACAGAATGATGTCACTATGTAACTGTACACACCTCCGGTTTCCTAGCAACAGTGACTTCAAGCACTTCACACTCCAACACAGCAGGTGGCAGTAAATTCACCTGGTGTGACCTCACCTGGTGTGACACTATATTTGGTCACCCGTCAGATCATGTGACCTGCAGTGTTGGATCTAATATATTAAAATGCTGCAGATGAACTCATCGGTATTAATCACAAACTTTATTTAAATAAAGGATCTGAGTTCTTCCTCACATGCTGCAGATTTATGGAGTGAGGTCGGTTCAGTGTAAAAGAGGAGAAGAAGAATTTTCATCCCCTTCTTCTTCATGTTCTTCTTCTACTTCTACTTTTTCTCAAAGCAAGAAACAGTTGAAAGAAAATAAAAGAATAAAAGTTGATCATGTCAGCGCAGAAACCATCATGTTCATAAATAAACTGGTTAAACTGGTTCGGACCAGTTCAAGATGTGCCTACAATGAACTGTTTGTCCTGTAGGTGGCGCCGTCTCTCCATCTGTCATTCTGCTCTGTACTCTGTGTTTCTGTCAGTCTGCAGGAATCTGCTGTTGTCCAATCAGATCACAGCACTTTGATCCACAGACTCACACTGAATACTGATCAGCTCCTTCAAAATAAAAGACTCGCCACTAGCATGATAAATGGAACCGCCCCCCCCCCACCCACCCACCACCCAACACACACACACACACACACACACACACACACACACACATTCCTAGTTGCTGTTGCCATGGCAACACGTTAGCTGCTGGATGGCCTCCAGGAAATAAAGAAAAGAGAAAAGAGGAGGTGTGTGTGTGTGTGTGTGTGTGTGTGTGTGTGTGTGTGTGTGTGTGTGTGTGTGTGTGTGTGTGCGTGTGTGTGTGTGTGTGTGTACAGTTCTATCCCTGTGAGGACCAGTCTCCTGGTTCAGACCTGGTCTTCAGGACTACAGACGGCCTCAGATCACTGACGGTCTGTAGCCAGCAGGAGGCGGCGTGATGATCTGATTATTGCTACGTCTGCACACGTGCAGTTGACAGCAACAAATGCGGCTGATTGGACGTTTGATTCTGATTCTGCTCCTGCAGCTAGTGAGCTAGTTAGCTGGACATGCTAACATTTCCTAACTAATACAGGGAGCTAACGTTACTGCAGCTACTAGCAGCTTCAACATGGAGGGACCTTCAGGTTCACAGGCCTGCGGGGCCTCGTTATGGATGCTAATCTATGATTGGACAGTTATTGTTTGGAGGTGGGGCTTAGTGAAGGGTCAATTGAATATTGTCAGATAGATACATAAGTAAAAGTGCTGATTACATCAGATCCTGTGTCCTGCAGCTTCAGCCTCCATGTTTCTGATTAATACTGATATTAACATGTGAATATAAACAGGCTTCAATAAACTCAACAAACGACAAACCTCCACCAGACAGCGTCATCTGTGTGTGTGTGTGTGTGTGTGTGTGTGTGTGTGTGTGTGTGTGTGTGTGAGCTCTTATCTCAACAGCAGCCATCAACACTGTTGCCGTGGAAACTGCATAATAAGACTGAGGTGCAGGACATGAGGCAGCAGAGTGTGTGTGTGTTTGTGTGTGTGTGTTCACTACACCGATGGAGGAAGTACTCCATTATTTACTGCAGTTAAAGAACAATTACCACACTGTAAAAATACTCTTCTGTGTGTCCTGATTGGTCGAAAAGACAATATGATGAATTGCATTCTGGGACATTTTTTTGTTTTGTTTTGTAACAGCAGATTACAGAGTATTAAATCAGCAGAATGTTCCTTTAAACCAGCTGGCTGGTAGCCGAGTCCACAGAAACAGATTTAATACAGAAATTTTAACAGTGTGGAGGAGGATTTATATTTAAACGTCATCTGGAGGCTGAAAAGTGAAATCTCCCACAGTCCATTTGAACTCTGAATGTCTCACAAGTCTTTAATCTCTTAGAATTAATTGATGGTTTTAACCCAACATCCTGTGGGACAAACAATGCTGAGACAACTCTGAGATAACGCTGGGACAACTCTGAGACAACTCTGAGACAACTCTGGGACAACACTGGGACAACTCTGGGACAACTCTGGGACAACTCTGGGACAACACTGGGACAACTCTGGGACAACTCTGAGAAAACTCTGGGACAACTCTGAGACAACTCTGGGACAACTCTGAGACAACTCTGAGACAACTCTGAGACAACTCTGGGACAACTCTGGGACAACGCTGGGACAACTCTGAGACAACTCTGGGACAATTCTGAGACAACTCTGAGACAACTCTGGGACAACTCTGGGACAACTCTGGGACAATTCTGAGACAACTGAGACAACTCTGAGATAACGCTGGGACAACTCTGGGACAACTCTGAGACAACTCTGAGACAACGCTGGGACAACTCTGGGACAACTCTGAGACAACGCTGAGATAACGCTGGGACAACTCTGAGACAACTCTGAGACAACTCTGGGACAACTCTGGGACAACTCTGGGACAACTCTGAGACAACTCTGGGACAACTCTGGGACAACGCTGGGACAACTCTGAGACAACTCTGAGACAACTCTGGGACAACTCTGAGACAACTCTGGGACAACTCTGGGACAACTCTGGGACAACTCTGGGACAATTCTGGGACAACTGAGACAACTCTGAGATCACGCTGGTACAACGCTGGGACAACACTGGGACAACTCTGGGACAACTCTGAGACAACTCTGAGATAACGCTGGGACAACGCTGGTACAACTCTGGGACAACTCTGAGACAACTCTGAGACAACTCTGGGACAACGCTGGTACAACGCTGGGACAACTCTGGGACAACTCTGAGACAACTCTGAGACAACGCTGAGACAACTCTGAGATAACGCT
>JAJHUR010130189.1:0-11164 GCA_027495735.1 Lutjanus campechanus | reverse complement strand
CAAAAAAAAAAAAAAAAAACGTCTGACACCGAGCGGGGGATGTTCGCTAAAGTGCTCACAGTTCTGATGGGGAAGAAAGAAAACTTCATGCAGACATTCAGCTGCTTGACAGAAAACAAACCCAGACTGCGCCGCTGTTGTAGCCAAGTCGCTTAAAGTCCAAGTCCAAGTTGAGTCCCACGAAGTTAGAGATTACATCAGAGTCTTGGTCATGTTTGGTCACTGGGGTCACGTCTTAGCCGCTCTGGTCTTTCTGAGGTCGAGTCCAAGCTGATGAGCTTATATCTTACAGTTCCCGAGGTCACAGCTAAGTCATCAAGCTCATGTCCAAGTTACTAAGGTCATGTCCGAGTTGCTGAAGTCATGTCCAAGTTGCTGAGGACCACGTCTGAGTATTCAAGGTCACATCTATCTAGCCAAGCTTGTGTCCAAAATGTCTGTCAGTTGCCACTGAATTAACTTAGCATGTCCTAAAAGTGTCATGTTTTCCCCCAATGCCTGTTCTGCCAAGTCCTGCCCTACTGTGCTGTGATTGGCTACAACTGCTGTGGTTTCATTGGCTGTGAGTGCAAGTGTAATATATAAGGAGGTTGTGGTGGTTGAATAGATTAAACAGAGACCTCTCACCCAGGAGACTGAGCTTCGTGTCCTGTGTGAAGCTAAATATCACTGTCAACTAGTTTTTTTTAGACTTAGTTGACTTACAACACCAACTCTAAAAAAGTTGGGACATTGTGTGAAAAGTAAATAAAAACAGAATGAAATGATTTGCAAATCATTTTTGATTTGTATTCAATTGAATACAGTACAATGGATGAGGTGAGATTCATCACTTTGTGAAAAAAAAACTGTGTGGGCAAATAGTCTCAACATAAAACTGCAGGAATTTATGAATTTAACATCTACAATCCACAATATTCAGAGAATCTGGAGAAATCTCTGCACGTAAGGGGAAAACCAACATTAAATGTCAGTGACCTTTGACCCCTCGGGCAGCACTGCATTAAAAACTTCATTTAAAACCCACATCATTGTATAAACACAGTTTGTCGCTGCATCTACAAATGCAAGTTAAGACTCTACCATGCAAAGAGAAAGACATACATCAACAACATCCAGAAACACTGCAGACTTCTCTGAGGCCCCGAGCTCATCTGAGACGGACTGACGCAAAGTGGAAAAGTTTGCCGTTGTCTGACGAGTCCACGTTTCAGAGATGTTTTCAGAGATCATGGACGTTTTATTAAAAAACTAAAACTACCTGGGAAGGTTTGGGAAAATATCCTGGTTTTTATTGTCAGTCACAAGCAGACGCTGTCGAGGCCACGACTAGCTCACCTAAAACGTCTTGGCTAGTCTTTCCACTTCTCCAACGATCACCAACTCTGGTTTGGTTGAAATAAAATTTATAATTCATCCTGTTATATGTGAAAATATTCCAGCTCTAGATGCTGCTTCTCTGATGCGACCTCCCTCACGCTCTTCTCCCAATATTTTCTCACCTAAAGCTTTGAATCAAGAGTTTATTTTTGACCAAATCAGAGTTGGCAATTATTCGAACAGTTTGAGTCATATTTTGTTTCTATCGAGTTTTGATGTACTTTATCTCTGTCTCGCTGTCTCTCCTGGGTGAAATTGCCCTCAAGAGTTGTGTTTTGTGGGGTACTTGTTGAAAAATACTGAAGTTATCCACAAATGTCTAATTTGCTAATTCGCAGGGGTCATGTCTTAGTCTCCACAGCCGAGCCTCTGAGTTAATATCCGTAGTTCAGAGGTCATTTTCAGATCTCTGAGGTCACATCTGGAATTGATGAGTACACGTCTAATTTACTGAGCTCACGTCCGAGTCACTGAGGCCACGTCCAAGTCTCTGATTTAACGTCTGAGTCTCTGACATCATGCCCAGACCTGCTGACATAATTTTAGTCTCTGAGGTCACGTCTGTGCCGCTCAGGTGGGGTCGAGTTTCAAATCACTGAGGTAAAAACCCATCAACAAATGTTCCTGTGGGCAGGAGCGTTCTCACACTCATTGGATAAGAACTTAAGCTGATTACTGGAGAGTGAACCCCTGAGTTGGTTTGTTTGTTATGTTTTTTTTAAATTATCACAGCACATCTGGCTGTGACAACGTGGCTCCTGCTCTCCTCTCCAGCAGCATTTACCATCGAATCATTTCTTCATCCAATCCGGTGACGGTGTTTACACTGACGCTTCCCTTTCTGATCCGGCATCAAGGAGAAGCGCGGCTCGGCACCGAGCCGATGGAGGCGAGCACGGGAGGAGTCGCAGTCAAAGATGGCGAGATGAACAAAGTGTCTGTTTCCATGACAGCTGTCTGCATCTGGCTTCTGAAACCAGCTCCTCCACCTCCTCCGCTACCAACATGATGAAAAAAGAGGGTTTCTGCAAGGGTTTTGTGTTTTGGGGGATGGTTCCTGGTTTTCCCAAACGTAAATCTGACATATGTAAACTATAGTGTCTCTGTCCATGCATGTCTTACACTTACACAGTAGGGATGAAACAATTACCCATTTCATGAGAAAACATGGAAAAATTCCCAATGAGTAGTGTTACTATTTAAAAGTCGACATTAAAACCGTGTTTCATTACTGCACTTTGAAAAACACAAGATGAATACTGTCCAGCATCATCCAAAGTTAGAAACAGTCTCTCCCAGAAGCAGGCGCAGCAGCAACGATGTGGGTTTGTTCTGCATCAGCAAAAACACAGACATCACAGAGGACATCATGCCATTTCAAATCGTGGAGAAGTTTTTCAATTAAACTTTTCAGCATATTTTAACAAAATCTAACTGAAAATACTGATTATTTTGGTCATTATAATAAATATAAAACTTAATAAATAAATAAAAACGTACTTATACATGACAGGCTTCTGTTAATATTCTAAAATTCAAAAGTTATAACTCAAAGTGTCCATCTTCTAGGAATCTGATTTTTATTTCCAGATGTAAGTTTGCTTGGTACAGACGCCAACACATGTCACATCATCATATGATGATTTTTTCAGTGAAAATGAAAGTTGTGATGCAAAAATTATCATTCTCACTAAACGTATCACAATATCTGTCAAAGTAACTGCAATATAACTTCTTTTTTTTTTGTTCCCATATCATGCAGCCCTAAAATAACTTTGTTTCATTAACTCACATCACTTCATTTTGTCACTCTGGTCCACCGTGGAAGTTCTGCTGGTTGTTCCCTGCAAATATTTCTGAATAAAACAAATTTAAATTACCCTGAAAGTTTTAATTATTCTTTTTAGGGCTGCACAGTTTGGTTAAAAAAGAAAAATTCATATTGTGATTATTCTGACTGAAATTGCAACTTCAATATGCGATACGATTAGTGGAAATAATCAGTTTTACGTTACAATTTTCATGTTCACAGAAAAAAACTATTAAAATCCTGATGATGTGATATTTACTGATGTTTTCTTTCATTTGGAGAACAAGAATTTTTGGTCAGGTCGTCTCTGCAGCGCTACAGTACCTCATTAAAATGCTTTTTTCAAAAAAATTGCGAATTGGTTTTGGTTTTGCTATTTGGATATTGCATTTGGCCATATTGTGATTTTATTGAAATTGCGATTAATTGTGCGGCAATAATCCTTTTAGTCGCTGGTTGAGTTCCTGTTTCAAGTTTATTTCTAACATTTTGATCAATAAATGCATCACTGGAAACTAAAGAGCAAATGCCCATCTGTTTTTGATGATATACGCCAATGAAAATTTACATAAATGAATAATTTGAACATATCTCATGGTAAACACTTTATTTTACTTTATAAACTCTATAAAAAAGTGTGTAAACACTTGTGTATTGTAGCATAGAATTCACGCTGGTGCCATCTAACAAGTTTCTCTATAGTCTCAGACTCAGTATGTCCCAGGTGCTATTTTTATTGTCCTTGGGACAATAGGACGTCCTTAATCTTGAGCACACCTGTGCAATAATCCTGCTGTTCAATCAGCATCTGTATATGACACACCTGCCAGCTGAGTGGATTATCTTGGTAAGGGGGGAAGTGCTCACTAACACAGATTTGTTAACACAATTTGTGGTGCACAGAAGAAGTCTTAGATCTTTTACTACAACTCGTGAAAACTGAGAGCAAAGTGTTTATAATTTTGTTGATCCTCGTTTACTTATATTATCATAGATCAGATTTATGTTCGGGTTCTGAAGGAGGGAACTGACTCAAAGAACTCTCTGATTTATTACATAAGGACTGTCATTCTCATTAGGATGTGATTTTTCACTCCAGTTTGTTTTCACAAAACCAAACGCCGCAGTTTTCCCTCTCCAGCTGAGGATGTATTAATCAGTGAAATAACAAGAGCATGAGAGGTCAGAGAGAATTAAAAAAAAAACTGTGCTCATTAAGAGACCTCTAGATTCATCTGACAAAAAAATCTCAATCCTTTATTTCTACTTTCTTGCTTTAATCAATTACACTGAGATCAGACTTGATCAGAACTGTTTTTTAAAAATTGGTGAAATGACCCTTTAAAGCTTAAGTATTGAGCATATGGACAATAAAATCATCCATGTGTCCCTGATGGACTGCTGCTGCCTGCCAACACAATATATATACAAAGACTAAATCTCGTTTGTGGATGGATGAAGCTGTTGGTCAGTGAGGTCAGTGAACACACCACAGGCCTCAGTCCGTCTCTGTGATGGAGCCTGATCAATTTGTTCTTTATGCCAACCGATCGGTGTATCAGCAGCTATTAGCAGCTTGGCAGGTTCCTGTCATCTGGGGCTTCATTATCTCGTCTCCCTGCTGATTTGCATCGTGGACAGAAAAGCATGAATCAATCTGTGCCCTCGTCGAAAGTTTTGGCGCCGCGCTCTGCACCCCTGCAGCCATCTCTGCGTTTCTAAAGTTTCACTTCAAAATGAGATTTCCAGCGTTTGGAAATTATGACGCCTACTCTGATTAAGAAAAAAAAAATAAAAAATCAAATACTGGCATGAGAGTAAAACTCATTATGGAAATACATTGAACTTATTGACTATTCATAGGATTTTGTCTGCAAACGAGGAGTTTCCAGGAAGGTGAAGTTGTCTTTTTTTACACTCTTAATGAGTTTGATGAGTTTCATTCAGTAAATTATTTGTTTTGGACGAGTTCAGTTGAGGTGCGAGTTTCCCCATCATGTGAAACATGTGAGTCCTCATTAAAAGATAAGTCTGGTGATGGTCTTTATTTAATTATTGTCAACAAATTCCATGAAAAGACCAAAAGCAACAATGGTGTGTTGTTGTGAAGGTTTGTCTTCTGCCTCTGGGCCAACGACATTAGAAGGTGACAAGGAGGTGGAATTTCATTCCCCACAAAAATGCCCCTGTCCCATCCCACTCCCAAAAAGTTCACCGGTCCCATCCAAATCCCACAAAAAATATTCTCCCGTCCCGATCCCAAAATCCCTGAATAGTCCCAATCCCACAAAAGTACTCCTGTCCCATCCCAAAGGTCCTCTTGTCCAATCCCAAATCCAACAAAAGTACTGCCCTGTCCTGTCCCACAGCTGCCCTCTTCCAATCTCACAAAATTCCTGTTTTGTTACAATCCCGAAACTCCTGTATGGTCCCAATCCCACAAAAGTATTGTCCCGTCCAAATCCCACTGTTCCAACTCCACAAAAATACTGTCTCTTCCCAATCCCAGAGAGAACTGTTCTGTCCCAAATCCACAGAAGTACTGTCTCGTCATAATCCCACAACTCCTGTATGGTCCCACAAATTTACTTCTGCCCCATCCCAGTCTCACAGAAGTACTACTGTCCTGTCCCAGTCCCACAACTACGGTACAGACACGCCTCGTCCTCCTCAGTGAGTGAAAGACAGAGAGAGAAGTGAAAAAGACTAAGAGAAAGAAATACTCTTAAAAAAATCCCTGATGAAACCTTAAAAGATTTAAATTACTTAAAAATTGTTTTAGCAGCATTTTTGTTTTCAGTAGAACCTCCTGGATGGCTTCTTGTTAGCACCCTTAGACGGTGGAAAGGTTCTGGATAGAACCCCAAGAGTGGGTTCTGGGTGGACCCATTACACCATGGAAGGGTTCTCTGTAGAACTTCCCAAATGGGGTTCTGGGAGAAACGTTTCACAGATAATTTTAAGTATAATCCTTTATGTTTGGTTCTAAGTAGAAATCTCTTCAAGGGTTCCGAGTTGAATCTTCATTAAGCTTTCTACCAGGAACCAAAAAGGGTTCTCCTGTGGGGACAAGCCAAAGAACCCTTTATGGTTCTAGTTAGCACTAAGAGTGTGGTTGAATCTCTTTTTCTTGCTGCGACAGGTCAAACTGTCTGTAATAAAAAGGCCCTCTGAAGGCTGAACAATGAGGTTTAAAACCTGGTTTTTTGGTCCACGGTGCAGCTCCTCTCCTGGTTCAGGCCTGTGCAGACCTCCACCCGGCCGAGGTGAGGCCAAGGTCGGCAGGGCGGAGGTGCTGCAGTGCCATCCATCAGCTGCCAGAGCTCTAATTATGCAGCAGAGTCCTAACCAAGCGTGAGATGTCATTACACAGATGGAGCTCCAGAGGAGAGAGAGTGTGCATCTGTTTGTCTCTCTCTCTCTCTGTGTGTGTGTGTGTGTTCATTATCTGAGGCTGTATAGATTGAAGTCAGGTTCCTCATATTCTCCGTATATGAACATAAACACAGATGCTTCCAGCCATGAGATGATGTTTGATTTCCTCCTCTGCTGTGTTTCTAATATCACCTGAAAATTCAGCAGGCTGATGGATGAATTTACCCCCTCAGTGTGTTCACGGTGTGCAGGCTGACTGTCGTCATTTACATGTGTGTATTTAGGATATATTTAAAACATGAAGCTACTGCAGAGACGAACCTGAAGTTCATAAAATACATGCATAAAATAAAAACAGTTTATTAAAATGAAAACTGAACACATTCGAAACGTAATAGGAGTTTTTTTTTTCATGTGAGTTAAATCAACACTAGTGATTCCGTCCTAATGAAACAATTGCATCTCTATGCTGAAGTTTTTATCGGTGTTTCATAGACTTTGTGTAGCATCGTGGTTCTACAAGCAAGTCAGTGCATCATTAGGTGGTTTCAGAGAGTTACAAGGTTCAGTAAATGCATCATGAAAACAATACAGCTGTGTATTGATATTAGAAAATGTACTTTGTAATTTGTTCTTTTGAAAGCTTAAGTATTTTTAAACTGACTGAGCAACTTTCACTTGTAGTTGAGTAATATTTGACCAGGAGTATTTATACTTTGACTCAAGTACTGGGGTTAATTACTTTGTCCACCTCTGATGAAGTGACATTACACCTGAAATGTATTCGTCTATAAGCTCCTCTCACAGGTGGCAGAGGGCGCTGTTGTCGGTTCAGACGTGACAAACAGTTTCTTAGTTCCTTGTTTAAAGTTTGAAGGTTGACTTCTGACTGACCCAAACAGTTTTGTAGCGACCTGCACGTAACTGTTCAGTGACTGTGAAACTGAACTGAGCAAAAAAGACGTGAATCAGCAGAGTAATTAGTTATTTCTTGTATTTGCAGCCAATCTTCCATTTTCCACATAAAATGAGTATTTTATATATTTCTTAAAGTTTTTAAATTCACGACTGCACGGCACGGATCATTTCAGACCACTTCAGGGGAAGAGTTTTGAAGCTACAGAGGATTAATCTACATATTGGGTGAACATCAAACCCTGTCACCAAGTTAAGACGCAGCCTGTAGCACAACAGTTCTCAGCCAGGGGGTCCCAAGATGAATATGTTGGATCTGAAGATGATTAAAGAGATTTTGAAAAAAGAAAACACCACCAAAATTATGTTAATTTCTCTTAATTTTTCTCTAGTTTTTGGGCATTTTTTCTTTTGAATACTGGACAGTTTCACCCTTTCAGTCCTCTAAAAAAAAAATCCTCAAATGTTCACATCTCCTCTTCACAAGTTGGAGAAAGAGTTGCACAAAGGTTCACCAGCCAAAAGGTTGGGAAATGTTGCCTTGAAACTGTTCTCATACCTAAACAACAGAACAGGTCAATTGTCAGTGACTCCTAAAACAATATGATATGTGTAGAGCACCAGTGACGGGCTCACCAGGCTTTCAGGACAGTACCAAAGTCTTGTGATGTTAAAGTTGTGAAACAGTCACAGTTTGGTTTGACACAAAAATAACCCGGATAGATTTAGGAAAAGATCATGGTTTGGTTTATGTATGTTCAATCATGTGTGTAACATGATGTAAACTTTAAATAAGTCGACCTTTGTTTTCACGTGACATGAACCCTGGTCTCCTGGGTGTCTTTTCGTTGTTTGAGCCGTCCACCAATCTGACCTTCTCCATATATAGACTTTCTCGCTCTTTTTAACGCTCTTGACATAAAAACTACGGCTACTAGAGGTCGTCATCTAACAATAAACGTAAATATCTGTCGTACACCTGTACTGTAGGTTTGTTTTTATGATTAGGATGAGCTGAACCAATCATGTCGCGGTGAACTATAGCAAAAAACAAACAAACAAAAAAACCCCAGTTGTAAATTTGGTAAAAGGGGGCTGCACATTATAAAAATACATTTTGTAAAGTACCATTATTTCACCCTCCAAAGCAGACACATTCTCAGTTAGGGCTGCAACCAATTATTATTTTCATTGGCAATTAGTCTACGGATTATTTTCTGAATTGATTGATTGGTTGTTGATAAAATGTCAGAAAACCAGTGCCTTCCTCAAATGTCTTGTTTTGACCACAACCAAAAGATTCAGTTTTCTGTCACTGAGGAAAATATTCACATTTAAAGGGACAGTTCACCCGAAAAATACATATTTTCCCCCTGGCCAGTAGTGCTATTTATCCACCTAGACTTTGTGGTGCAAGTTGCAGAATTTTGGAGATAATGCCCATCTGCCTTTTCTCCAGTATAAGAGGACTAAATAAATAAAAACTCGGTTTGTGGCATCTGAAAAATTCAAAACCAGTGTTTCTTTTCAAAAATCATGAGCCGGTTACTCAAGATAATTCACAGTTTCATGGAGGAACTGTTTTCTTTCTAGTAGGAAAAAAGTAGTGACCCAGTAGATGCTTTGAGCATCACAAGGCGAGTGCCATTTAGTCCCATTACTTTGGAGAGAAGATTGATGATATCTCCGTGCAACTCACACCAAAATAATGTAGATGGATAAATGGCACTGCAACCCAGAGGAAAAACGTGTTTTTATTTTTGGGGAGTGAACTGTGCCGTTAAAGCTACAGTGTGTAATATTTACAGGGATTTACTGACAAAAATGAAATATATTATACATAAGTATGTTATTTATTATCATCAACGAACTCAGACTCTTAACCTTTATGTTTGCGTTGCCTTAGAAATCGCTATTTATAATTACATAGGAGCGGGTCGCGCATTTATGGAGGCTGACATCTTGCGCTACGGCAGCGCAGAGCCGACAAACTACATGAACAGTGACTCTAGAGATCGCCATTATCCGCTTACGTAGACGCCGCATCATTAACACGGAAGCTGAAGAGGACGACAGACGCGGGTGATTACTGGCAGACTGTCTGGCACTGTGCAGCCAAAATTCAGACAAATGGAGGATCATATCTACTCTGTACCACAACAAAAAGCAGCGGACACTGAACGACCGTCATCTAAGAAGCAGAAACACGACGAGAGTAAACGCCAGCGTGACAAGAGACGGCAAAAAACACGAATCAACATCGGCACAGCGTTTACACGATGGAAATCACTGATGGAGGACAAATGTTTTCAAAGTGACGCTCAAATTGCCTGTTTTCTGCTGGACAGGTAATTCATCCTACACCCATAATTGTATTTTATAGTGAAGTAACTTTGGCTAACGCTATAAAATAGCCACGGGCATAACGCTGGTTACTCACACAAGTAACACCCCCCTCCCCCACTCCCCCGCTGGCACCTCTCCCTCGCCTGGCCCTGGCTGCACGGCTACCTCGGCCTCTCTGCCCCCTTCCTCTCCCTCTTCCTCTCCCTCTTCTTAGCCTTCTAACCCCCGTGCCACAATCAAGACTTGGACGCTGTAAACGGGGAATATACAGTATATGCTTCCAGCCAACACAATCTCGCTATCATACTAAACGACTACAATTACTTCGCCAGAGTGGTTTATATTTGCTAAGCAGCTCGCTAAAACATGACGACGATGTGGAACAAATAACAGGTATATTCGCTATCTTACGTGAAATGTATATCCTACAAAGACTAAGGAAAATATATTTATAACACTATCTATGTTATGTGATGCGGACGTTGCGGAAGCCATTCTGTCCCCTGACGGCCACTGTATTCTTGGACGAGGAGGAGCGGTGGGGGGAGAGGTTCATGTCGCTGCAATCTGCAGTCTGACCATTAGATGTCACTGAAAATTACACACTGTAGCTTTAAGAAGACTGAATCAGAGAACAGTTGACAGTTTGTTGCAGCTCAGTTCCCAGTTCTCCACCTTAAATTCAATAATCAACAAAGATGCTTGAAACTCCCAAACTCCACAACCTAAATGGTGGTTAAGTGCCAAACTGCTGGTGTGCATTGTCTATTCACCATCGTCAGGTAAACTCAGCACAGTCACAACCTTTCCACAGTGTCTGTTCATACTGTATCTAGTCATTACACTTTTATTTTGAAAGATAATGCTACAATGACTGACTAGGAGCACGTAACAGAGGATTCTGAAAGGCCGGAAATGTCCATATTTTCTAATTTCAGAGTTCAAAGCGTGAAAATATGAGCTGTAAATGGTTTGTTGGATCTAGTTGTGTGGAAAAAGTGAAAAACGACATCATACTATAGTTTTCTGTACATTAAATAAGTGCTGATGAGTCTGTTTTGATTTCATGTTGATCACATTTTGTGTTGTTCAACAGACGGAAATCGGATCAGTCGCTGCAGCAGATGCAGAATAAAAGTCTTTGTGTCAGAATTATCATAAGAAAGACATTAAAAGCTTCACATCAGAGGAAAACACTGACAGCTGACTGCAGCATCAAACGCCACAGTCCCGCTTTCACCCCTTCACCAAAACTGACTCATAAACTTGTTTTAATTGCTGCTTTCAGTGTTTGAACTCTACACCGCGAGCACCCGCCGTCCTCATTATGAGGAGAGG
>JAJHUR010130181.1:0-11485 GCA_027495735.1 Lutjanus campechanus | reverse complement strand
TAAATTAAAATGATATTGTAGTCATCACAAACCAGTGTGAGGCACAATAACTTCCCCTTTGAAACAATATCTTACTTTTTCATCCTAAAGAGTTGACTGTCAGTCCCTCTCTTAGGAAACCGCTGGAGGCCCAAGTTTGTTTGTTTTTTTTACCACGCCTTTTTACCAGTGCAGTAGTGAGGAGATATTGTTTATTTGATCACAACAAAATAAAAGGAAGATTTAGATAGGCCAGAGCTACTAAAATATCAGTTTTTCATCACTGCATCCTGCACAAACTGCTGATTATATGAAGATTATATTAAATATAAAAATATTAAGTTATCGGTTATCGGTATCGATATCGGCCATGAGAAGCATGAAATTATCGGTTATCGGTATCGGTTGAAAATTTTCATATCGTGCATCACTAATATTTATTATAAATCATGTTCATTATTATTATTATTATTATTATTATTATTATTATTATTATTATTATTATTATCATCATCATCATTATATTATTAATAGTAGTATTCTAAGGAAGGATAGAATTATAGATTTATAAATCACTGTGCGGGAGAGGGGGTGGGATAAGATAAGTTTCGACTTCTTCCCACTCCTTTTGAACAAACTTTACATTGTCTGTTGTTGTTGTTTTCTTTTCTGTTTGTTTATGTTCAAATAAACTTAAATCAAATCAAATCAAATTGTTTGAATTAAATAACAAAATATTGTGAATAAATAATAAAATGTCTCATTCAAAATGTTCTAAATAAAATATTCTAAATAAAATTGTTCCAAATAAATAACAAAATATTGTAAATAAATAATAAAATTTGTAAATTAAGATGTTCTAAATAATAAACAATTCGTTCTACTTAAATAATGATATTAAATAATTACAAAATGTCGTAAATAAAAGACAAAGTGATGAAATAATGCAGCTGTGACTGAACCCCTCTGTCTGTGTGACCTCACAGTTTCCCAGCATGCCTCAGCTGTGGAGGTGGATGAGGGGGAGGAGTTTGTCCTGCTGCCCTGTGAGTTTCCCACCATTGACATGGTCGACCCCACAGTGGAGTGGAGACGAGACGATCTGAGTCCTTCAACCGTCCACCAGCGTCAGCAGGAAGGTGATGAACTTAAAGACCAAAACCATCTTTACAGCAACCGAACATCCATGATGACTGACGCTCTGAGAACTGGAGACCTCAGCCTCACTCTGAGAAAACCCCGCCTCTCTGACAGCAGAACCTACACCTGCAACATCAGAACATCTAGAGGAGAACAGAGAGTGAGAGACGTCCAGCTGCAGGTCAAAGGTCAGAAACAAACACTAAAACCTACTGTAGATACAGGTCAAAGGTCAGAGGTCAGAGGTCATGTTCTTTATGTTTCTGTTCCCACAGAATGGTTTCCATACTGGGTCAAAGATCTCCTGGTTGTCCTGGGTGTCCTGGTTCTCCTGGGTGTTCTTGTTGGGGTTATTTGGTATCTTTTTCGCCCGTATTTCAAGTCAGGTATGTCACTGCTACTACACTACCCATCATGCAATGGTTATCATCTTTAATAGTGCAGCGTTCAGTCTTCTCCACGTGACTGACCGTTTACATCCCACACCCACACCCCCTCCCTGGAATCTTCTTCTCCGCCCACAGAAACATCACAGAGCACTCTCCCCTCCACTAGCTCCCCCTGTAGGTCACATCTGTCATCAACACTCCTACCTGACATCTCTAAAGTCAGTGTTAAAGTTAAAGCAGCTAAACCACAAAAAAGACTGATTCAGTTTGGAAAAAATCCATCTACTCTCATTCAACAGCAGAATTCAAGGTTTTAAAAATTTCCATCTAAACACTCGAAGCCTTGCCCCAAAATTAAGATCATGCTTATGCAATCAAAAGCACACATAATGGCAATCTCTGAATCATGGTTAACCCCTACTATTCCTGACACTTTTCTATCCATCTATATCAGAGAGACCGCCCTGATAAACCTGGTGGTGGGGTTACCTTTTATGTGAATCAGAAATATGCATGTTCTATAACAAAAATGGAAACTGAAACTGAGACGTTGCAACTGGTTGTAAACTTTACATGTCAACACACACTTACAATTATTGTTACATATAAGCACTTATTAATCACAGCTCACTGATGTCATCAAATCAGTGACAACAAAAGAGCTTGTTATTGTGACATTAACTGCTGTTGCAACAAAGTTTGGTCTCTCTCAGTTAAAGTGATATTCCACCATGCAAGAATAACCCACTCAGTATGTCCTCACCACTATGCCGATGTGATGATAAGTGAAGATCTTCAGTTCACCAAACAATCCTGGAGTTTTAGGAGAAACAGAGTAGCAGCCTCATCCAGTACAATGGCAGTGAATGGTGACCACGGATAAAACGTTAAAAAATAGCACACAAAACAAACACAAAATGTCTCCATCCTGCTTGTGTGGTGTAATCCAAGTGTCTGCAAGCCGCAACATTAAAAATTAACCGCAAAAGACGCCATTTACGCCATGTTTTTAGCAGAAATATCAGCTGTAGCATGTAGCCAGTAAGATGTAAACATGGCGTCGATCTCGCGATACTTCTGCACGTGCGTCCATTAAGATATATACATTGTCTGTAGTAATTCACACTGCAGTATCAGATCACTCACTAATCTGTGCCATTAGAAAAACTGTAAAACTCCCAGGAAGACATACTTGTTGATCTTTCTCAAAAATACCAAATTCAAAATTACCTCTGTGTGATGCTGAAATTAGTGATGTTGATTGGAGCAATGAACTGTCCTCAGAAACCCAGAACAAATCCTGTCTCATTTCTATGACAGAGTAGAGTCAATACATAAAAAATTCACTACTACATACAAGGTACAGGCAGAGTAAATTACTCTGAGTAAATCCTGAAATCTTGCAATTACTGAAACAGAAGGCACTTTCTCTTAAAAGGTATAGATCATCAAAAACGTTTGTGAATAAAACACATTTCATTGAGATCAGAAATAAATGTTTGACTGAACTGTGTAAGGCTAAAACTGCTTATTTTCAATAATAAATCACTCAAGCTGCTTCTAAACCTAAAACACTGTGGCAGACACTTACAGTCATTACTGGGAAAATGAGGGAAAAAAAGAATGTCAATATTCAAATTTCTATACAAGGAACTCTGATCTCTGAATCTGAAAAGACTGTAAACGCTTTCAATGATTATTTTGTTTCATCTGTTAGAGAATTAGCATCAACATTTGATACCCCTGCCTGTCCTCCATCAGGTTTCTCTCCTGCTTCTCATCACTTTTCCTCTCACGAGATCACACAAACAGAGCTGTCTGAGACATTTCATTCTTTGAAAACTTCACATTCCCGTGATATTTATGGTTTGAATGTGGATTTTTAAAGATTCATGCTGACAGTTTCGTGCCTCTCTTACATCATCTGATGAATCTCTGTATCAGGCTCTCTGTTTTTCCTTCTGGCTGGAAAACTGCTCAAATCAGCCCCACTTTCAAATCTGAACACTCGACTTTAGTTTAAACCTACAGGCCAATATCAATTCTCCCAGTATCGTCTAAATTATTGGAAAAAAATCTATATAATCAATTAAGCAACCATCTTGAAAGTAACAACCTCCTCACTGACTCCCAACATGGTTTCTGTGCCACCCAATCGCATTATTATTTTTCACTGAACAAATACATACTTCCCTCAACAAAGGTCATGTGACTGGAGCCATTTTTATTGATTTTCACAAAGCCTTTGATACGGTGAATCATCAGATTTTATTGCACAAACTTTGTTCACTCCAAGTTTCTTCTTCTGTGGTAATGATGGTCTCATCATATTTATCAAACAGGTCTCAGGTGGTTAAAATTGGTCGTGTAACATCTTCCCCTTTAACATGTGATATTGGAGTTCCACGGGGTAGCATCCTGGGTCCTTGCTCTTCTTATTGTACATGAATGATCTTCCTGATGTGTGCAAATTAGGGATGCACCGATATGGAAATTTTGGCCGATACCGATATCCAATATTAATATTGCTGTTATGGCCGATAGCCGATATTTACCGATATCGATATATGTTTTTTTTTAAGTTTCAGAGATGATAAAATTCTTTACATACTGAGAATCATGCAAACTGAATTTTTGAATCTCTTCCTTTATTTTCAAAACGTGTTTTACTTCCAAATAACAAGTTTATCAGGCTACCATAAAACACAAGTAACCAACTGTGTTACTTTTCAACAACCTTTACTACTTGCAGCAACTGTGTAACTAAATTAAAGTACAGTTTGACTCCCTCAAATGCGCACAATGTTTGCTCATTGGTCCATTCGTGACCAACGTCACTTCAGACAGGCGGTCCCTGTGGAGAACACAGCAGTGAAGCGGTGGGGCGGTGATGTGGCGGCACATTCAAGGTGTCAGAAAACCCGGAGAGCAGACTAAAAGAAACACACTAGGTGCGTTCGAGATGAGCCAGGCCTGCGCAGAATCGATCACCGGCGATCGCCGCACAATGCATGCCGGTTAGATTTGTGTCCGACTTGATCCCGACCAGGGGGGGAGTTGTGGGTTTCAGAAGTGAGGATCACTTCCGCGTTCAAAAAGCTGCAGTTCCTCGTCTGCCGCTGGGGGCTGGCTCCAAAAGGGAGCAATTCTCCATCGACCCCCATGTTAAAATAGCCAACTTTACAGCCTTAGAAAACATATTTACAGCCTGGTACATTTTTTGTTTTTGGACTTTATTGATAGTTTCCACCTCCGTGAACACTCTGAGGGGGGTGAATTTTTTTGTACCACAACCGTTTTAATCTAATTTAGGCTTAAAATTCTTGCATAAATTAGGGCGTGGTTACGTTGAGTGACAGCTCCATGGACCGACGCTGGCAGTTAGCTCTTTGCTAAAGCATTGGCTACATCCAGCGGCCTCCGGCTACCTCCAGCGGTTGACAGGGGCTGCAGTGTCCGTGTTTGTTTGCCAATGTTCGGATAGATTTTGTGACAGTATGGCTTGTTGTAGTGTAGACTGTAGTAACCGACCGTCGGAGTCTGTGTTGCAGTTTCTTCGGTAAGTAAATTTCTCACTATTTTACCTGGATGTTTGCACTAATCAGCACCGGAGCAGCTAATGTTAGGAACGCTGTTACGGTGTGTTTTGTGCTCTCAGAGCCTGTTTATCGCGTTTATTTTTCTGCTTAAAAAGTCCGACATTGCGGGCAGAGCAGCTCTGTCAGTGAGCGGCTGCTGCTGTAAATGTAAGTGGATGGAGGCAGCGGTGAAAGCCGGTAAATATTAAATATTAAACATTTTAATATAGTATTATTATTATCATTATTTTTATTGTTATTAATAATAATGACAATAATAATGCTTTTTAACGTTTCAATATATTTTATTAATATGAATAATATAATATAATATAATGATTGTTGTTTCACAGTTAAATAATAGGGTACGAGCGCTTGCTGTGTGTCGCGGTCGCACGGGGTCGAGCTAGTCGGGTCGGACTCGGGGAGCTGCCGCTTAGCTTATTAGCCTAGCTGATTAGCCTAGCTGATTAGCCTTAGGCTAGCTCCGTTGCTCTGAGCTAAGTGGGCGTGTTCTCGGCCAGCTGACCCAGACTGACCCGTAGAGTAACCGCCTCTTCGCCAAATATGGAAAGTACACTCCCACTAAAATCCAAGATGGCGCAGTTCAAATGCCCATGATTTGGTCACAAAACCGACTCCCCAAAACCAATGGGTGACGTCACGGGTGCTACGTCCATGTTTTATACAGTCTATGCGCTTCATACACACAGAATGCAACACAAAGTGCTTCACACAATAAAAACAATAACACACACACACACACACACACACACACACACATTTTAATAATAAAGACTAAAATAAGAAGAGCACTCATTAAAAAGAGGAACTGAGGAAACGCTGTCAAACACCAGAGGCAGAATAAAAGCTCAAATTAGAAAATGATTTCAAATCGATCAATAAATAAGTTAATAATTATCAGTGGGTTGAATAAAAGGATGATGTGATAAATGAAATAAATAAATAGATACAGTTTAATTAAATTCCTCTCTGCAGGACTAAAACTGTTCAGAGTTTTATGAACCAATAAAAGGATTTTTAAACATGAGTCCATGTTGTGTCTGTCTGCTCCTCTTCTGCTTTAATGTGTCAGTGTCTCTGTGTTAAAGAAAACCGACAATAAGAGCTGAGTCACAATGATTGATTATTAAAATAATTCCTTGTTAACTCTTTTCCCGCCATTGACAAGATATTCCACCAACTGCTGTTTTCACTGCCAGGCAGTAGGGGGCGCTGTGACGGATCAGCTGACAAAAACTTGTCACTCTGTAGAAGAAGAGAATCACCGGAACTGAAAGATGATTAACATAAATATCATACTTTTTGCTTGAACAGTTATTAAAACCACCAAAGGTCTGGTTGGGAACCTGCAGAATATTCCAGTGTGCAGCCCTGCAGCTGCACACCACAGTAAAATATGTTCATTTTAATTTAGCTAAAACATTTATCACTGCAGTTACAGTTCAGCAGAATCTGTGCTGTGGGCCATCGTGGCTCCGTCACTGCGACGCTGCCCAACCTGCAGAATCTCTCTTTGTTTAACCAGACTGTTAACATGAATCTGGACCGTGCATCCACATGTCCAGATATTTATCCATATCTGAACCTGATGAACTGTCACTGATTGTCTTAGTTCTTGTGAAGACCAGGTGTTTAGTTTTTGCTGCACTGAACAAGAGTTTGAGATCACTGAGGAATATTCAAAGAAAGTTTTAATTTGTCACAGGCCAGTCGTATGAAGTCAGCACACAGATATAAAATGATGTCATCAGCATATAAATAAACAGTCTGGATGACATCATTAATATGGATCATGAAGAGGACAGATTGGACACATGGCTGTTAATCTGAGACGTATAAAGAGAACCAAACCGGAACATCATGTTCCAGAGAGAACAGTTAGACTCACAGACACAGACAGACTGTCTGAATATTTCCATCAGAAACAATGTGTTGGCCTCCACATGTTGGCCCCCACATGTTGGCCCCCACATGTTGGCCCCCACATGTTTAGCTCTGACAGGATCATTTAAAGAGAAGACGTCTAACCAGCAGGTCACATGAGCACAATGAAAGTCAACATAGTTTATTTCAGTAATGAGGAGCTTCACTCTTCTTTAGCTGCACTTCAACAGGAAGTTGGTATTTTCGTGACCTCACAGATGTTTGTACAGATCGATCAAACGTTTGCTCGGGATGAAACCAACGTTTAGATCTGATTGTCTGCTGCGATGGACCAGGTGGAGGCAGTTGATTTAACATACGTCGATGGAGCATTGAACATTGATTTCATCCTGATCAGACATCAATCTTACTGATGTAAACATCAAACACACCTTTGAAGAAGTGACCGGCTGCTGGAGAACTTCACAGAGCGGTCAGGTCGCTTCTCTGGATCAGATTCTGTGGAAAACTTCCACACAGGACGGCGAGTTTCTCTGGCGGCACAAGATAAAGATGATTCATATTCCAGCTGTCTTTCTTCACTTTTATTGATATTTGTCTCACTGTGTTCAAACCTGCGGGTCTCCTCTCTCCCAGACTCTTCACATTTACTGGCACATTTTAAAAATTAATGACTGCTGTCAAATAATTATCCACAAATTAATGAGCAGTACAGAACAATCAGCTAATGACTCATGAATTACACCAATCAGCCGACAGATTAATGTGCAATCAAGTCCAAATGTCTCTCTGGGGACTGAGGTTCAGAATCATGTCCTGCTGCATTCTGGGTTTGTTTATGCAGCGATTACATAAGACAGGTTTTTATTTTGGGGCAGTTATTGATTGAAAAGTTTGCTCTCAGAGGAGAAGGTGACAAACAGCTGATAACAAGGATAAAAACATGCAATTTACTAAAAAGTTTTACTTAAAGATTAAAAAAGCCTTTTATTTCAGTGGTTAAAAAGAAGTAAGTAGCAGGGGAGTTAAAGGGCGTCTGTGGACGGAGAGTTAAAGAGGAAAAGTTACTGCGTGAAGGGAAAGATGCAGCTGCCTGCACGTGTTGGAAAAAGTTACTTATTATAGTTTGAATGCTGATTTGGCTGCTTATCAACCCAGGCAGCAGCTGCAGCACACATACAGCACATACACAGTCAGCATCAACAACAGTAATTCTATAAGACATAACTCAGAAATCAATATTTAAAAAGATGATTGATAATTGAATGAAAACCACAAAACAACAACAATCATCAGGTTTTAAAGTTATTTTAAGCATTAAAGTCATTCAGTATGTTTTCTCTGAATCCATATGTGCAAACAGAAGCTAAGTGCTAATTTGGTATCATTTAATGGTGCATATTATCAAAGAAAAGGTCAATAAAGGGACCCGAGCTGTCGCAGGTCCAAACAACTTATTCTGCTGCAGGAGAGGACATCAGTTGTCGGGGGAGGTTGAATCAGATCTGGCTGCAGGGTTCAGTTCCAGCAGAATCACCTTCATACTGTCAAGAACCAACTCACGTTTAATCAGTCTGAGACTAATTCTAACAACCTTGAAGCTCATCCAGGTGAGAGTAGAGCAGCTGCTTGTTCTCCTCACAGAGGAGTGAGTGAGTGTGTTAGTGAGTGAGTGATTGTTAGCTGCAGCTAACAGTGTTAGCACTGCAGCTAACGTTGTTAGCACTGCAGCTAACAGTGTTAGCGCTGCAGCCAGTGTCCACACAGAACAAAACTTTAACACTGGGTGACACCAACAGGGATTCATTTGTAAAATGAACTTTAAACTATTAACAAACTTAAATTGAAGAAAGATTCCATTTAAACTTCTCCTCAGTTTAGTTTTTACTCTAAACTGAGATTAAATCTAATTCTGTTGCTCCAAATCTTTAAAGTCAAGCTGCAGAACATGAGAGGTTTTATTCTGCTGAAGTCAGTGATGTAGAAAATTAAAGTCTTTCTGCTCTTATTTTGAGGAGAGAATCTGTGAGGAGATGAAACCTCGACGGGTTCAGAGGTCTGATGTCAGAGCAGAGAAACCAGCTCGTAAAATGAAAATAAAAGTTCACGGTTCTGATTCTTTTCATTTCTCTCCTCAGTAAAGTGAACGTGTTCCTCCTCTCTTACATCTGTATTTTTGTATTTTTGGCAGACAGAATGAAATAAGTTTTTATTATTATTCTATCAGAGGACCTGAGGAAATACTCAGCAGAAACAAAAAGTATTTCATGTTCATGTGCTCATATTGTGTCATATCAAAGCCGTCCCACATGAATAAAAGATCTCAGAGTCGTGACTCGACTTTGATCAAATCTTTGGTGACGTTCTCCACACGTTCTCACAATGACACTGGACATGTGATATCAGATTAGAGCTGTGAAAAGATTCTCACAAAAAGATCTTTAGAGCACAGACTGTTCAACAAGCTCCGTCATTATTATTCAGAATACACACCATTCCCCGTCTGCCTGGTTTTCTGGTGTGGAAACACTTTTAATTACTTTCATTTCCTGCAAATCCAGATATGGTTAAAGCCTTTAGAACCCTGAGAACAGAGTCATCGAGGGAGAGAAAGTGACACTAACACTAGAAGGATATTTCATCTTCTACATTTTGTAGTTTAAAGGTTCAGTGTTTTGGATTTATTGGGGTTTATTGTCAGAATGTGTCAGAAATGGAATATAATATTTATGTTTTCATCAGTGTTTAATCACCTGTAAATAAAGATGATTGTGTTTTTGTTGTGTTAGAATGAGCCCTTTATATCTTCTCTTCCACACACTGCCATGTTTCTACAGGAGCCTGGAAAGGACAAACCAAACACTGACTCCAGAAACTTCCTTTCACAGTTTTCACAGCCACTTTGTAGGTGTTTGTAATCTGCGAGCTCACCACTAGGTGCCACTAATTCCCGCACACTGGTCCTTTAATAATATACAAGTGCAAATACTGCGTCCACATACGTGCAGCATCCACACTTACAGACACACAAAGAGTTTCAGTTTTATAAATGAAGCCCCTGATAATGAGAACACGCCTCAGAGACAAAGTTGTAAACATGTTTTTATGTTTATGTGACATTTGAGATCAAATTAAAACACGTCCATGTTTTAACAAGCTCTGTGCCTGGCTGCAGTTTTTGGCAGAACTTAAAAGAAAACCAAAAAAAACCCACAGCAGGTGACGGGATCAACTTCTTTCTCAGTCGGAGAAAATCAAACAGAGGAAGTAAGAACAGAGAAACTGATTATTTTAGTATCGTGATTATTTTTAATAATCTGCAGCAAACTGAGCAGGAACCAGAGACGAAGACGATCTGCAGACCAGCAGACGACATTTTATGATGGACTATGATGGTTTTATTTTTGTAAAACTCAACTTAAGCTGAAGAAAAGGTGTTTGATCAAATTTATTTTTTGATGCTCCATTTGTGTTGCATTCACGTGGAAGAAGACGGTAAAATTATGTGCAGCCACAGAGAACACCGTCCTCAATAACAGTCATGTTATTGCCGTCTAACTTTTTACTGTAACAGAACTTAGAACCTGATATGACGAAGCTCCCTCAGACACTTTGGATAAACTTACATCTTTGAGCTTTAAAAAAAACCCCAAAAATTAGAAAGTAAAATTTATTCAAGTGAAAGTGAATGATGGTTAAAATTTTAATATTTTCAATTAAACTCATTTGTTTCAAAACCCCAGTTTTGAAATAAACTTTCAAGTTAGAGGCTGAAAAACTCAAAAATGTTGAGTCATCTAAACTATTGTTTTTACAGTGTAAAGTGAAAATATGAACACTGAATTTAAAAAGTTACAAATCTTTCTTCAGCTAAAATGTGTGTCACAGCCGACGTCTGTGGTTCGTTACATGTCCTCTACTTTCTGACAACTTCCTGAGTCTCCGTCAGCGAGCTGTGGGAGTCCTCAGGGAGAGGACTCCAGACAGATTTTCTTTTTTTGGTCAAAAATGTCTCTTGATTGTAAAAGTTTGCAGACCTCCTGGACCAGATGGACACACACACACACACACACACACACACTGTATCTGTGGTGATCTTTCATGTAATGAGACCTGCAGATATTTTGGTCTGTTTTTGGGGTCGAGCTGTAACATGGTTGAGGTTCTTCCAGGTCGTCTCCTGAGCTTTAACCCCTGTAATCAGCGTCCGAACCGCTGCCTCATCATTATTTCCCTCCTGGGCTGAAACATCCATTTCACATCATTATCCACAAACCTAATGCAGCATAACGACACCACTGTTAGCACTGAATCCCCGACACGGAGGCGTGTCAGCTGTAACTGATATTTTCTGCCGGAGGGCTTGAAGAGATTTCCAGTTCAAGGGGGGAAACCAAACAACTTCATGTAATAGATTTTTTAAAACCTTCTTTGCTCCACAGGCAGTTCAAGTATGCACTTGGAGAATCTCATCAGTCCTTGTGAATGTCA
>JAJHUR010130157.1:0-10622 GCA_027495735.1 Lutjanus campechanus | reverse complement strand
GTTCAAGATGTCTACCTGAAGTTGGTCAGTAAAGCTGCATGAAACCTATGCCGGTGTGTTCATTGAAAGCAACAAACGTAACAGACAGTGTAGACAAAAAGTATACCTACTTCTGAACAAAATTACATTGTATTTAAAATAATAATAATAATAATAATGATAATAATAATAATAATAATAATAATAATGATAATGATAATAATAATAATAATAAACTTTGTATAGAACCTTTCATACAAGAAATGCAGCTCAAAGTACTACTTCACAACAAAGAGTTAGATACACCCATTGCGTCACAATGAATATAAAAATATAAAATATATATAGCTTATATAAGCTATGTATAAAATATAAAAAAATATATAAGCTTTAGCTCTATTTCTGGTTCAGCAGAGGCAGTTTGAGATTTACAATAAACTCATTAACCCATTTTAAAGGATTTGCAATAAACTCCATTTTAGAGGTCTCTTAAAATTCAATCAACTTTAAATAATCTTTCAAAATCACTCGGTTTATTTCTTAACTTTGTAGAATTGATCACTTACAGTATCTTTTAAAAATGAATCACTTTAAATTGTCGTTGGCGTCCCCACGGGAACAATTGTTTTGATATGTATGTTACCCAATATTTTAGAACTTATCGCTGGATTTGTTTGTTTTGTTTCATTTCCCTGTGTCTTTTCATGCAATGCTGCATTTAAAATTTTTTAATTTTGTTGTATTCTTAAGCAATATCACACTCGACGTCGTGTGGTGTTTGTAAATATCAGCACTGGTGTGATCGGTCGTAGGCACGAGGCCGCTGATATTTACAAACACCGCACGACGTCGAGTGTGATATTGCTTTTATACAACAGTACTACAAGCACATTTTTATTGGTTAACGGTAATAAACAACAAGAGATTATGATTTGTTTGTTTAGTTAATCATTTATTTGGCTCCGCCAACACAAGTAGTTCCATAACAGGACAGACTGTGGCTGTTGCCAAGCAACACATAAACATTTCCCACACAAGTTTGCTACTGTCGGCATATTACCGCTACTTTGTTACGTTGTCGTTGACATTAATCTGGACGTTTCCGTTTATTGTACAACCACTGAAATAGCTTTGGTAGCATGTGTGAATGCGAATGTGAATGAATGTGTTAGAACAGCGGAGTGATAGTACTGTCTGTAAACAGTCCCAGTGCGTTGTTGCTGTATACCAGCACTCATGGAACGTCTCTTGTCCAATCAAATTACTCGGTCGGAACTAACTGTTGTATAATGTACAGTAACAATAAGGGGGTTTGTATTTTCTTCTAGGTTTGCAGCTCATCAGCGGTGCATGCACCTGTCTTGAGAATATCCGCATTGAGACACAATTCCAGGCAATCCTAGCGCACTGTGACAGTGTCACTACAAGGCCATATTATGTTAATCATCACTTGCGATAGTAATTTTGTATTCTATTTAATACCATATTTAATATTTATTTTAGTATTGTGCAATATAATTTTCAATATCATGGACTACATTATGTTCACTATCATGTGCAATATCATTTATCTATTGCATTTTGTGCAATATTACTTTTCTTAATCACATACTGTTGTTATTCTATTAGGCACTGTTTCCTTGCATACACTTTATATTTTGTATTTCACTTATATTTGATGCTCTTTTCTTCTTATTTGTATGTTACTGTAATTTGGGATTAATAAAGTTCCATCTTAACTTATCTCATCTTATCTTGTGTCAAACAACAATAATAACAAAATATTATTTTATTAGATTATTATTATTATTATTATTATTATTATTATTATTATTATAAGAAGAAGAAGAAGAAGAAGAAGAAGAAGAAGGTTTTAGTGCAGTATTACTCATTGTGCAGTCATTCATTTATTTGATTATTTTATGAATCATTCATTTATTCATCCATTCTGTTTTGGTCTTGTTTTTCCTGGTCTCTCAGCTCTTCCTCTTTGGTGGCACTAATCACCCTCCATACAGCAGAGCTCACGCCACCCTCTCGCTCCATAAAAGAAGCAGGGCGCTGACCAGCAGCGGTACACTCATCTCTTACACATGTAGCCTTTTCCTCAGGACACACGGCCCCGGTGACACGACACGAAGATGATGAGAGAAGAAGCGGACCAGCAGCCGTGTGTGTGAAGGTGAGCCTGTTTATGTCGTGTGTTTGTCTGCCGTCGGTGTGGAGGATGCTCCGCTCCGCAGCATCAGCAGCGTGGATCACATCCATGATGGATCCACATGTACACGGCTGAATTAATACAGTTACTGTGTGATCTGCATGTTCACCGAGCAGTGGTGAATATGTGGTCACAGACACTGCCTCTCTTCCATATTAACACGTGTCTTTATCACACTAACTGGACAAAAGCTTCGTCCATCGGCTGCATCTGTTTGTATTAATCCTTCTCATGGAGCTGTCTCTGTCTCTAATCCATGGACATGTTCTGCCAGACAGCAGCGCGCTGCATGGAGCAAATACTGCGATTTATAGAGAAGCATCAACACCCAGCGAGTCTGCAGCAGCAGAGGAGAATATATTCAACACACACAGACACACACACGCGGTGTGTCACGATCATTAGAGCACATCATCCTTCGTTCAGTGCAGATATTTATGATTCGCTGTGAATAGAATATGAGCAGGGTTGGGAGGGTTTCTTTAAAAATGTATTCAGATACAGTTACTAATTACCTGTTACAAAATGTAGTCAAAGCAATGTAACTTGATTACTTTTTCGATTACCTCAATATAAAATATGGCGAAATTGTTTAGTCTAACATAGCGTTTTTAGGGCTGCAACTTTCATCAGCGCTTAATCAGTCGATTATTTCCTCATTTAATTGATAATTGACTGGACCATAAAATGGTGAAAGATGTTGATCGGAGTCCAAGATGACGTCCTCAAATGTCTCATTTTGTCCACAAATATTGTCAAAAATATTTACTGTCAGAGAGGAGTAAAGAAACCAGAAAACATTTACATTAACGAAACTGAAATCAGAGAATTTAAGTGTTTTTAAAAAAAATTAAAATATGACCAAAAAACTATTAATCAATTAATTAATCCTGTCACAATCTTGTCAGTCAGAATACACCTGTGTGCTCCACATGTTTGGACCTATCTTTCAAGTCTTTGCTGTAATGATTATTTTCATTATTAATTCATCTGTCGACCATTTTCTCCACTAATTGATTAGATGTTTAGCCATAAAATGTCAGAAAATGTCGAAAAACTATCAAAATCCAAGATGACGTCAAATTTTGTTACTTTTTATTTAAAAAAATGACTCAAAACAATTGATTATCAAAATAGATGCAGATTAATGTAATAGTTGATTAATAATTGATTCATTGTTGCAGCTCTAAGTGTTTTATGTTTAGGTTTATTAGTTTGTCCAGCTGTTCCTTCCTCTGTTGCGCAAAATTTATTGATTGATTGATTGATTTAAAGGCAGAAAATGTTGAAATTTCCACTCAGTGAAGCATTTTTCCAGTAGAGGCCATGAGAACAAATATGCAGCTGTGTGTGCACTGTGCATGGTAGGATATTATTTATTTTAAAATTGTAATCCCACTAATAATCTACATTTTTACTGAATGTATCTGTAATCTGATTACATATTTTTTATCTGTAAGGGAACACATTTACATATAATCTGTTACTCCCCAAACCTGAATATAGAATATACATGTGGACTCGTTGAGAACAATCACAGGCATCGTTCCTCATCATACTGTGTCCCTGCCATGTCCCTTTGATTGGTTCAGGAGACGTGTCCCTGCGTGTTAGTGGAGGTTCCCTGACAGGAAGGACAACTGCTGAGTGTCCATGAGAAGGGACACCTCACACCATCATTAGAGTCCTGATGATGCAACCATGTGTTTTAGTCTCATCAGCAGCAGACAGACACATTCAGTGCTAAACTCTCTGTCCTGAGAAGCTGGAGTGATCTGACACTGCTCTGTCTGTCTGCATCAGCTGTGAGACAACATGTGTGAACCACTGAAACCTGCAGGTTGTAAGACAGACATTTGTGGTAGACTATCATACGTGTGTCTGACAGCGTTGCTTTGTTTCCTGTCAGACACAGCGAGTGTGAGCTGCTGTGGTCTGAGCTCAGGGGACACTGAGCACGCTCTGTGTGCCCATGTGATCACACAACAACGATCATCAGGGGATTACCCACAACTCCTCTGTGCTCCACAGCAGAAAACAACACTGGATTTAATATTCACCAGACGGCATGAAGTTATTATTTACTTTCATATATTAATACCATACCGTACATAAAGATACACTATGGTATACATACGTTGTTGTTGTTTTTGTTTGTTTGTTTTTTTATGAATTTATTCCGAATATGGAAACAGTACAAGGCTTCCTGACTGCTACTAAACAATTTCTTTGTACAACATAATATAGAAATGACATCTGTCTTAACATTATAATTGTTAAAGATCCCCTCTAGATATCCTTTAAGATGGTTTAAATAATAATTTGAATGTGATAAGTTTGTTAAAATAATAATAATAATAATAATTCTTAAAATTACATCCACTCCTTTGCCCTCTTTAATGAATCCATAATGTACTGAACACAAAGTCTGACAGCCTATTATTGTATCTGTGTGCACATCACACTTGTGTAAATTGTAAACTGGGCCATGATTGGCTCAAATGTAGCTGTGATGCAAATCCTGAAAATCCTATAATAAATATAAAAAGAAGAAGAAGGCATTAGTTATTAATACCCAAGGGGAAATAACATGTTTCATTCTGTTGTAATTTTGTACATTCATACACAGGCCTGAAATAGACACACATGCACAAACAGGACCTATAGACATGCATCGGAGAGATGTCAGAGCGAGGGCGCTGCACATATACATATATATGCATATAGTCAGTGTCCCAAGCAGTTAGGGGTGTGATGTCTTGCTCAACAGTGACCAGGAGGTGAAGTGACACCTCTCCAGCTACCAGTCCACACTCTGTACTTTGATCCATGTAGGACTTGAACTTTGCAACCCTTCAGTTCTCAAGCCTAGTCCATACAGTCTGAGCTACTGCCTGATCAAAATTGAACTGAACTTGTTTGCAGTTCGAGGTGTCCTGTCAGCAGTTTTACAGACGTCTCTTTTATGAGGGTGACCTATGGAGGAAAATGCTTTCTGGGCTGCAGGGGAATTTTTCACAGCAACACCACGAATGACCACTGGGAAAAAACTGGCAGCAAGGCTGAGCAGCAGTGTCCTGTCTGGGTTTATACTGTGTGTTATTATGGTGTTGCCTGGCAAATGAAAATATCATCGGCCAAAAAAACCAAAAACAAAACATGTCAAGTGGAAAACCATAGAAAACAATTGTGATTAGTTTCATAATTTCTTCTCAGTATTGAAGTTTACTGCAGGCTGCACATAGAGCTGAATTCAACAGTGACTTGCAAGAATGACATTAACTGGCTCATCTGGCCGAGTGGCACCATCCTCAGTCCTGAAAGGAGTGTTGGGGGATTAAATTCTGGCATGTTAAATTAGCATTTGACATTTTGTTTTGTCACTGAAGATTTCTTTTGTTTGCACTGATGGCCATGCAACCGATAGACTATTGAGTGGTGATTTGTAAAGATCAACATATGCTTGGTTTTATGCAGTGGTGGAAAGAGTACTGAAAACCTGTACTCAAGTACAAGTGCTGTTACATTACTAAAATATTACTCAATAACAAGTAAAAGTACTCATAAATGTAAACATACCCCAAAAAACTACTTAATTACAGTAATTTGAGTATTTGTAATTAGTTACTTCCTCCCCTGGTTTTAAGTTCTGACAACTGTCATTTACATTTTGACATTCTTCTTTAAAATGATAGTCTGTATTAGGGCTGGACGATTATGGCAAAAATAATAATCACGATTATTTTGAGTGATGATTGATTAAAATCATGATTATAAACACGATTATTCATTAAACCGATGAGCTTGCACTTTTTTGCATCTTCTGCTCCGTTATCACTTGGTCATAGACCACTTTATGACTGTACTTTATAGTGGTGCAACAGATCAAAAAACTCACGGTTCAGATCGTATCACGATTTTGAGTCATGGATCGGATCATTTTTCAGATCAGCAAAAAAGAAAAAAAGTGATGGGATTAGGGTTGATAATAATAATGATGATAGTAATGATAATGGTAATAATATTAAAAACTTATACTTATACAGTACTGTACTATGTATTTACTAGGGATGTTCCTGGTGACTAATTTCCCTGTCGATTAAACGCAAAGTTTAATTTAAACTAGTCGACTAGTCTAACAGTAAGAAAACAGTCAAAGTTAAAATTTTGGAGAATTTTTGAATTTGTAATGTTAAACACTGTCCGAAAAAAATACTGTGTATTAAGAGCCATTTGAAGCCGTTAATCACAGTCAACAATCGTCAAATCATACTTTAAATGCCACTGAAATGTGCACTATGCTTGCTAATTGTGCAATACAAACCATACACATTAACTTACAAAACATTACAGCAACTCACTAAATGCTTCAACTTTTCAGACCAAAGAGGATCACGGAGTCTGCAGGTAAACGACCCAGAGCTGATGTTAGCTGCCAGTCTGCTACACAGTGTGGCTAATGTTAGCAGTGCTAGCAGCAGCATCTGCTCCACTTGTAGGTTTATGTTCGTGTCTGTGCTTAATGTGGTCACATGTTGAGTGATTATATATCAGTTTATTATGTTACAGTCTACATTCAACATTATTTACATTGTCTAGATTAAAACACTGCCAAACCGCGATGGTTTTACTAGCTGTCTGTCCGACTTTGCTGATGTAATCATCCAGGGTTACCTAGCCGATCAGGGCGTGCACGCTGGGCGAGAGGGGCTGCCATCAGTGCAGCAGCCCCGACTAATGACAGCTTTTAAATCAGTCGCTCTTCGCAGAGATGCGCTGCACACAGCAGCATCTGTCCTGTCTTTTCACTGCGACTCTGCATTGAGATTTTGGGTATTATAACTTATACAAAAGTAACAGTGACAGTACAACTATGATCACATGCGTGCGCGCCTTTCTGCTCAACGTCCAACAACTTGAAACCAAAATGTTTTCATATGACTGACGATATCCTTCCTTTCTTATCAACTAAAGGCTGCCGTTCTGCCATTTTTTCTCAGTCGCTCCTAGTTTGCAGCACCTGCACTTAAGACTGGTGCATTCACTGTGCTTTCACAGCTCAGCAATTTGCATGCATGTCGCCCAGCACATTAATTGTTTTTCTTCGATTATAATGTTTTTATGATCGTGAGAAGCCAAAATTGAAATCAAAATCAAAATTCGACCAGCCCGTCCAGCCCTAGTCTGTATGTCTGTAGTCAAGTGAAGTCTAACAACCAGTAGGTGGGGTGGAGGGGGAAAAAAAAGTACTGAGGGAATCAGTGAGTCTGCTTTTCGGTTTGATTATTGAAATCAAAAGCTTGTTTTGATTTTCTTTTTAATATTGTAATTGTGAAACCTCTGATAGGATCACATCCCCGGGGTGTCTGTATGAGGAAAGGACAAAGAAATGAACTTGTCATCACTTTTTTTTTCTGCAAGTGAAGAAGTAGAATATTCTCAGTTCATTCTTAGTTCACATAATTGTTTTTTAAGTGTTTGAAGATCCACTCATCACTGAAGTGTATCTCCTTGATCAGACAGAGTGCAGTTTTTGCAGTGAGACGTGTCTTTGTCCAGTTTCTTTGTACGCTGCTAAATGTGCTCTGGGTGTAGAGCGTAGAATTATTAAACTGGATAGTGCAGTGTTTCCCAAACTTTTTTTAAAATGACAAGCCATCACGACCCAAGTCACAGTAAGCCTTCTTCAGCCATTCTGGGAAGAGTTTGTTTATGTTCAGTGCATAAATGAACTGTCCTGACCATTTTTGCTGCTGTTTCCACATCACCCTGTACTATCTTGATGCTTTATTGAAAATATGTACACGTTAAAACTTTATAGATGAGAAATAAATTCATGTAGGCTGAGTTAACAGGCCATGTCTTGTTTTTATTTCCTCGTATCAACATAGGACATTTTAGCCTAAATGAGACAAAATAAGTGCATTTAGACAGAATGAACAGGCTTTTGTTTTAAACTCTCATCAGTGAAACAGTTTACACATTTTAAATGCTTTATGAAAGCTGTACCGCAGATATAAATCTTAACCCTCTACTGCATGACTTTTTAATTTTTGGGGAAAAAAATATTTCACCCTCTTTTGGGGGAGCTTTGGGGTCCCTAATAATATATCACAGGCAAAATACACTGCATGTGGAACGACTGTGGAACGGCTCCGCCACGGCGTCGGAGCCGTTACGTTTCAGGAAGGACAACTCACACAGGCTCCGGCTCCGCTGCGGAACGGCTGCGGAAACTGCGGCGTCCGACAGCCCTCCGCAACAGATACGCAGAGCTTCTATTTTTGCCGGACGGCGGAGCACGACCGCATCCAGCAGCACAGGGCAGATTGTGCCAGGAGGGAAGTCGGCTACAAAATGCAAAATAAAACCCCGGTTGATTTTCAAAATAAAATACTCCGTGTTCACAGCGGATCGGGTTTCATTACAAGAACACGTCATAATGGGTGGGGCCGACCTGAAGTCAACAGGTCAGAGGTTTTCAGGCGTCTTTTCACCCTGTCGACACCATGGATGAGGAGAAGTTGATTCTGGAGATCCAAAATCATTAAATATATTATATTATATTAAATGTGGTGTCACTCAGAAGTACACTAAAGTACAGCTATTTTGTTTTATTTCTTTTCAATTTCCAACAACATGAACAATAGTTAACTCTGTGGCCTTGTAGTTTCCAAGTGCATCAACAATAATACAAAAAACAGAATAGGCCTAAAGTTTAAATAATAAAATAAAAGTTTAGTTTGTTATCAGTTTCAGACATAAATAGGAAAGATAAAAGATTTCACTTACCCATGGTTGAACAATCTCCAAAAAAGAGAGAGAGAGAGAAAAGGCTGTAGCACAGGACCGAGTCGATCTTCTACTACTGTATGAATGAATGAATGCCTCTTTCTCCAAGAGACTACAGCCGGCAATATCGCACGCGATTATGCGTGAATTCGCGAGATCTCGTGCGTTCTCGTGACGCTCGGTGTCCGGCGGAGCCGCACCAAACGGATCGCAAACGCATCATGTGTGAGTTGGCGGACGGAGTACGCTGTCGTTCCGGAGCGGAGCCGTTCCGCAGTCGTTCCGCATGCAGTGTATTTTGCCAGTCAGCCTTTGGCAGCTGGCCCCGCCAGTCTGGGTAGGCATTGATGGAGCTGTGTATTTTTCTCCATGTTGGGAGGTGAGACACTTCACCCTCCCCTTCATCTGAATCCGAGTCACTATCTTGTGGCTGGTGTTCTTCTGAAAAGAAGAAAAAGGAAAAAAATATTAGAAATGCAACAGGAAGACTTGCACGCACGCACATGCATCCATACACACACACACACACACACACAATTACTTTACCAACTGACCCCTGACCCCTCACAGACCCCTGAGCTCCTAAGTGTCCCTCAAACCTGATTCAAGGATCCACTTCTCCACTTCCTCACTGTCACTCCCTGATAGCTCACTGTCCTCACTTTCTGAGGGAATGTCCCTAACTGCACATTCCCTTGGTTTACTTCCGTAAAATGTTTTTACATCCATGTCCTGTAATTATCAGTAGATTGTAAAGTAAAAAAACATTGACTATGATCACTTTACATATTCATGCACATGCAAGTATTTTTTATATAAATTTATTTCAATATAAACATGTAAAATAGTGATCTTTATCTTACCTTCTAATGGAGATGTCTCTCATGTAGTGCAGCTTGCAAATGAAAGTCAAACAACCTTCAATTTACCATTTTATTGGACAGAGATGTGTCTCGTAGCAAAAAAAAAGTTGTTGTTTTTTAAAGAGCCAGTGTGAGGCATGAAAATGTGTTGCATCAAGGCAACGCTATGCAGTAGAGGGTTAAATTTGCAGAATGTCCTCCGTAGTCTTATTGTTTATTTGGGGACCCAAATAAAATCTTCTGTGACCCACCTGTGGGTTACAAGCCAGTTTTTGGGAATGTGTATAATCATCTATCTATTCTACGTACCAGTGTTGTTTTCGCTAACGATAATGATGACGAAATGATTTCGTTAACGCACCTTTTTTTCATGACTAAAACGAGACGGTGACGAGCTAAAAATAACTCTTTGATGATGAAAATATGACGAGACGTATCTGTTGTTTTCGTTGACGAGACGAGACAAAAATGTTAGTGGGTTGGCTATAGGACTATCAAAATGCATGGCAATTCCTCCAACGGTGCGTGCAATCTGTCTGCCAAATGCTGAAAATATCAGCATCTGCATCTTGTCCTTGTTTGGTCACGCCCACCACCAGGCATACACGGGCACAGTGCACACCGGGGCAGCCACCAGTGTTGCCAACTTGGCGACTTTCTCGCTAAATCTGGCGACTTTCCAAATCCTCTTGGCGACTTTTTTTTTTTTTTTTTTTTTTTCCGATGCAATTAGCGACAAATCTAGCTACTTTTTTTGGTGTTATATGAGA
>JAJHUR010130149.1:0-10369 GCA_027495735.1 Lutjanus campechanus | reverse complement strand
TAAGACTGACATAAATCCACAGAGCTTTACCTCCCTGAATCACAGTACAGAAATGGCAAACTGAGGAGGTCATAGCGAAGACCGCTCCAAGAACAATGTGTCCTGAGGGGATGTATTACATCGATATGAAGTTGTGTGTGGTCAAATGCAATGTTGACCCATCCAGTACTCCAACATTCACATCAATGCTTTGGTTTTATCCCAAAAGTGTATTTTTAGGCTCTACTCGATTTTGGCCTATAAGGAAATAAGAGAAAACAAGCATCTACCTTCAATGGCAGCATATCTCACTTTTAGAAGTTTGTGCCAAGGAGACATGGAAAATCATATTTTTGTATTTTTCTTGCCATGTCTCCGTGGCCACGTTTAACCCTGACCCCTGCTTCAATAAGTGATACTTGCAGATCACAATCATTTTGTGACTTGGCCTCAACTCTCTCAAGTTTTTTTAGATGATAAAACCTGAACAACGATGACAGTTTAGGTTACAACTGATGTGATTTACTGCAGGCTGCCTAAACATGAACAGAGTTTACATGACAACTTTACTAAACTGTTGGAAATCTCTAAGACTGGGTTGTCCCAACAAAGAATGTCAATAATTTAATTTAATTTAAGATTAATTATAAGATTAGTTTATTTAGAGCATTATTATTTAGAGTAAATCTGGATAAATCCAGATTTAACATTAAGCAGATTTCTACTGCACAATTAAAATCTCTGAGAAGTACATTCAAGTTATCTAAATTAATTAGGCTCTAATCAATATACAGATGCTTGTTAGAATAGTTAGTGTGAATAATTAGTTAGAATAAATGAATTAAAAAAATCTAACAAAATGTTAACATTGGTGTCTAACTAGCTAAAAAGCAAACAAAACATTACGATTTGCTTGCTAGCTAGCTAGAAGGTGAACAAAATGTTATATTGTTTGATAGCTAGCTAAAAAGTAAACAAAATGCTAGCATCATTTGATAGCTAGATAAAAAGTTAATAAAACATTACATTGCCGGCTAGCTAGCTAAAAAAATAAACAAAATATTACAATTTGTGCTGGCTAGAAAGTGAACAAAATGCTATATTGTTTGCTAGCTTGCTAGAAAGTGAACAAAATGGTAATGTTATTTGCTTGCCTCCTAAAAACTTAACAAAACATTACTGGCTCACTAGCTAATAAGATAACAAAATGCAACAAAACATTATGTTGCTGCTAGCCAGCTAAAAAGTTAGTTAGCCTACTCATGATGGCTCAGCAACAAAGCTCTGATTTCTCCTCGTTTGAGGATTAATGGAGCATTATGACCAAATAACAGAAGTAGCACACTAAGGTAAAAGAGACCGCATGGAGCAACTGGGAATGAAAGAAAGAAGACACACATTATAAAACTGTATTGGGTTAAGTCTGTCCCTTAACTTTAACCCTCCAGTACGATGCTCAGGCAAGGAAAAAAATAACATCTTAAGAGAAACTTTGAAAACAAAAACCTCGAGGTTAGTTGCCTCCAATAGGTGAGACAGTTTTGTTCTTTGAGAAACAAGTGTTAACATCTTGTAAATAAGCAGTTGTCAGTTCAAGGAGATTTGTACTGAAAAGACCAAAAACAAAAAAAAAATCATTTCACTGTGTTTTACTTCTTTCACTTTTTGAAGTGCTTGTCACAACAGGCACGCCACACTTCAGGCATTTATCTGTACTTTTTGCAGCATGTGTGAGTGTGTGTGTGTTTGTGTGTGTGTGTGTGTGTGGTCATTTTCATCATAGGATCCTGTGGTCTAGACCGTGCGTGCAGCCCCTTTAAACACAGTATAATTTGCTGGCTGAGAATTGCTTGTCAAATAAACAGTCAGTGTGCCGTTTGCCTTTCTCCCAGAAATACATAATCCAAAATAATAAGACAGAATAATAAACTCTGTCCCGTTACAGTAACTAACAAGGCTCCACACATGCTGTCAGATTTCCATCCCTCACTGGAACTTTTCTCTTTTTTAAGCCTCTTTTAAGCAAAATCTATAGTTTAGCAGTGCGTTTGCAGTATTCACACATGGAGCAGGTGGGTGAGTGTGAGAGCAGCGTGTGTGTTGTTAAGTTTCTTTTTGCATCGTGTGTTTCCTCCTGTACCTGCCGTCATTTGTGTAACCACGAGTGTGATTGCATGTCTTTTTGTGTCTTAACATACCCCGGTGTTTCTTTACAGATCAGGCAGTCAGAGTGTGTTTTTTAAAGGGCAGTGCGTGTATGTGTGTGACTGCACAGCACCAGGCGAGAGCTGAGCGACTTGGCAGATGTCTCTGTTAGCTTTGGCTGCCATCGGCCTCCTTTCCTCAGCCCCATTTTCTTCATTTGTCCTGCTTCTCAGCTGGAATGACAAATGCAGCAGATACTAGAGTGAGAAGTTAAGCAGGAAGCTATGTATTATGGTTTTATTAATGTTATTTTTTCTTTCTATGTGGCCATTACTTTTTGTTACAACAAGGTTCAGTGTCACTTTATATGACTACTTTCAAATCCAATTTTTGTAAGAAAAAAAAAAATCAGTATCTTATGTTTATACTTGTCAGTGTGACAGGACAAATTATTCAATGTCACATCTAAAATCTCCTTTGAAGGTTTCACTGCGGGTCCCCGGCACCACATAACAATAATATTTCAGATAACTGTTACAGTTTTGGAACTGATGTTGAGATCGCCGTGCTCGGTCCAAGCCACAGAGCCCGCTGGGGTTAAAGGGTTTCAGAACAGCTTATAAATTGTCTGAATATTTCAGGACAGAAAGGCTGTTGTGTGTGACACAAACTGGTCGGTGTAATACAATATTTACACCATCAAACGGCCAAAATGGCCAAAGTTTGAGATTGTACAGACACATTTGAAACTTTGATAATAAATGCCAAGTGCAAGGTGGCACACGGACTTGTGCGTCTCCATGTGCACGTCTGAAACAGCTGCTCCAGTCCCGGTAAAACGTGACAGCGACACCTCAGCCAATGGAAAGATTTAGGCCACCTCAGGAACTGTCCAACATGTCTCGATGAATCAGAGCATCACAACAAATCACCACAAATATGCACCCAAAGACAGATGGCTATGATTGTCCATCAGGTAATAATGATTGAGATAATTCCAATGTATCTCACCTCGTACATGCTCAGATAGTTTAGCAATTAATGTTACACGAGAACGTTTGTTCTGTGATGTGTTTATGGATAAAAAAGAAAGCAGGAAAAGAGATGAGCTCATGCACTTGTTCATAAAAACATCTGAATATGGAGTCACATGACCAGTCACATGTGTGCCATGGTCTGTATGGTTATACTGCTGCAGCCTGGTGTCATTTTCAGGTGGTTTAATGGTGTAACAGTGCTGCGCTGTTACCTAAAGGCAGGTATGTTGACTGACTGACTGAAAGACTGACTGATCTTTCTCTTTCTCTCTGTGTGTCTCAGGGAGGTAAGATCCCCATCCGGTGGACGGCTCCAGAGGCTATTGCCTACAGGAAGTTTACTTCAGCCAGTGATGCTTGGAGTTATGGCATTGTGCTCTGGGAAGTGATGTCATACGGGGAACGGCCATACTGGGAGATGTCCAATCAGGATGTGAGTATTTTGCCATGTCGCCATGTTAACTTCCTTTAGCAGGGGCATCTGTGTGGCGCACCAACCACCGCGGCGGTGCTGCCAGCTTTGTAAATTCAGGCGCCAGCACCTCCAGCTGAATGAGGTGAAATGTTTACTTCATGTTCAGTTTGTGTGAGGGGGAATTATGGCACGTAGGAGGGAAAGAACAGAATGTAACGCCGTTGGGCACTTTGACAATCTAGACCAGGGCTCTCAAACATTAAAAATGTCCACTGCTGGTGTTGTCATCTCATCAGGAGACCTCAACATTCAAGTACTACAATAAAACACAATATTTCTGAAAATTTACATTTTTCACACTTTACACACTTAAGAAAGAGCTGTTTCTGTACATTTTTTAGTTTGATATAACTTTAACTTTAACTTTAATATCCCAGATAAAAATGGCTAGCTGAGCGTTGTTAGTTTTGTCTGTGCTTTTGTCAGGCTCCAAATTGTGTTTTTATTTTAATTGCGCATGAAGAGGTAGTTTAAATATGGTATGAAACAACAAGGAAAAAATGATCAAATAAAACAAAATGATTTTGCAGGGCTGATAAGATTTTGGACATCACGTCGCGGGCTGGAGGGAGAGGGTGAGCGGGGGCTGGAAATTGCCCCTGAGCTGGCAGTTTGAGACCTCTGCTCCAGACAGAAAACACTGTTTGGACTGCTGTCTGAGAAACAGTGTTTGGTGCTTTTAAAACTTCAAAATGTCAAGTCAGAAACAGTGAAAAAACTTTTGTTGTTTCAGCCTAATGACCCTGTCCAGAGGGTGCACTAGAGTTGTTTTTGTCTGAAAGGGCTTGGTGTATTTTATTCATTCAGAAATAATTTCAATATGGTCATAATGATATACTGAATATTTCCTGAAGGATGCTTATTTACATATTAATTTATGCTCAGGGATAATGCATATTGGTCAACATACCTGTAAATGTGCCAGTGTGTACCAGGCTATATTTTTAACCATTGTCCTACAGCATGCTGTTAAAAAACACAAATAAAACACAGAATATAAGGTTAGAGCAGGAGAAGGCTGAGGATTTAAAAAAACAGTGACTAAAAAATAGTAACTACTGCAGCATATGAGATGTTGTTTTGATGCTGAACATCAATCATTTCTCAAATTTTGTCTTTTCCCTCTCACATCTAGGTAATAAAGGCTGTAGATGAGGGTTACCGCCTCCCCCCGCCCATGGACTGCCCCGCAACCCTCTACCAGCTGATGTTGGACTGCTGGCAGAAAGAGAGGAACAACCGGCCCAAGTTTGAACAGATCGTCAGCATCCTGGATAAACTCATCCGCAACCCTGGTAGCCTCAAAATCACGGCCAACACCACATCCAGGTATCAGAAGCATACCGCACGTTTTATTTGTCTTCGTGTTTGAAGTTCGCTGAGCGCACGCGGAAAACGGCCCACGCAAAGAAAACAGTCATAGCCCGCAGGTGGTGCAAGGAGGCAAAAGTGAAACGCCTTCGTGTGCTGGTCTTGACTTGAGCTGGTTGTATGTGTGCAACGTGTCTGACGATCAAAGCCAAGGATGTAGCTATTGTTTTCCGAGCTGATTTTTTCTCTCCTGCTTTAGTTCCCATGTATGTGACTAACAGACTAACAGACACCTGGCTCCAGGCAGTCCAGCACTGGAAGTAGTTCCCATTATACCTTCCACGCACAGCATTATGGGTTAGTGCAGGTCAGTGCACCTCCTTCTCTGTGATCACAAGGCTTTCACTGTAAAAAATAAACTGTGTTCTAACTTAAAAAGTAAGGTCTGCCTTTAAATTTTCAGTTGGCTGAATCTGAAAAGACAATTTGAGGCACTACTCTAATAAACTTGATATTATTTCGATTGTACTTGAAAAACATGCCCAATAACCTTAACAGATTAAGAGATTAACAACTGACTGCAAAATACCGCATACAAACTAATATGAACTCACAACTGTTCCTCGGTACAAGCTGCCTTCAGATGGAGTCTTATTCACTGTGTTCACAAGAAGAGTTCATACGAACACCCCTCTCTTGTGGTATTCATAACCTTGTTAGTTAGTTAGTTTCTCATCATTTGACTTCTTTAATAAATTGGTTGATGTGGAACATATTAATTGTTTATATGTTTATGACAGATTATCAGTCTTGAAATCCTTAAAGTCTTAAATATTTACCTAAATTCCCAAAGTGTAACACACACCATCAAATCTTTGCGACATTTATGGTCTTCAGCTGCGTGTGGGCTCGGCCAAAACAACGTTGTAGACGGGATAGGACATAAAGACCAAAGTCGTTATTCCAAGATGAAGGATCTTCACAGATCCACCTGTCAGACTTTCTCAGAATATTGTCCTCTTTCCCGCTGACCAAGACATTCTCTCTAAAGTATCTGCAGCTCACACACATTTTCCTGAACTTTTCCCTGGGTTAGACCCCCTGAAGTCGGCTTAAATTGAATATTCGGTGTGTAATCCATTCTGTTGTTTACATCCCAGTATCTCCAGAATTACTGACCGAACCATGATGTTCGCACAAACACTCACAGCAAACATTAGAGACACACAACACTCATTTATCATATATGTTTTCTTTACAGTATTAAATAGAAGGGTCTCAGGAAAGTTTTAACTCTCAAACAATGCATGCTGGGAGGTCTACTAATATGTTGATCATGTGTTTTTTTTAGAAACTTAATTTAATAAGTTGATTGAACTCAGTGCAGTTCATTCAATCAGTGCATCATTTCAAGTCAAAAGAGTTCAAGTTAGAAAAACTCGTGTTTGTAAGTACTGAAATTGTCTGAAAATAAATACTAGACATTTTAAGTTTAATAGCTACGATGAGAAAATATTAGTTGATTTTACTAAATTCTTATGAGTTTTTTTGCAGTGTAATGGCAGTTAGATTTTTCTTTTCCATGAATGAACACAGTTCACCATTATTAAAGTAATGGACAATAAAAAAGGCGAAGGGACACAGTTGGGGGAAAGGGACGTTTTTTTTTATTAGGTTTTAATGTCTTTCTCCCTTGGTGCACTCCTGTTTGTTTTTGGAACCAGGCACTACAGGAGCTCGACATAAATATTGCCTTCCTGCTTCCTGTGTTTGCAGGGTGTTTGATGAAAATTAGCTCGATTTATCACATCCTCCCCCTGTATTTACCTAAAACAATTTAAATTATTATTTTTTTTATCTCGCTCTCTTTCCCATGCAGTCTTATGTCATATTCCTCTTGTTCTAATGCATTTTTCCCTCCTTTTCATCCACTCTCGTGCTTTGCTCCTTTGTTGGGGCCACCATTTTCTCCCAGGGGGCCGTGGGGAACCAGGGCAGCCCATGTACAGTTGTCAATTCTAGGCGGGGAGGGGGGACAGGCGCTGGGGTCTGCGGCAGACGGCCGTGGTATTATGGAGACGTCAAAGCTCATAACATTGACTAATGATTTCTTAAGAAAGTGAAAATAGGTCCCTTGGAGTTTGCATGTAATTTCCCTGATTGGCTTTTAACACCGGGCGAGCACAGGCTGGCCGACGGAGGCGGCTGTGGTGATTTATGGGAACTGTGTGTGTATGTGTGTATCTGCGTATGTGTGTGTGTGTGGTGGCAGTTGCACAGCGGGAGCAGCTGCACTCAGCTCCACACACCTCGTTTGTCTCAGGGCTGTCCTGGCTGGCTAATGGAGCGCCCCCCCCCCCGCCTCCGCAAAGCCCAGACCAACGCCTGGGACCAGAGTAGAGCATCTGGAGGCTTCAGGGGTGGGACCTGGTCAGAGTTTACTGTCCCCGCATGTGGATGGAGAGGGACCGGGGTCATTGGGCCAAGGTTGGCTGTCAGAGACTAATTATGGGCCAATAGGAGCCCAGTCAGGGTTAGAGGCCACTGTCTCTCCGATCAGCTTTACAGGGTGTCTAGAACATATGAGATCACAGGTTAAAATGTGTTTCTTTGTTTGCTGCGACCAAAGTGCCAGAGTGAAATTAGTACTTCCTCTAAATACATGTCGATCATCAGTAATGCACTGCTACAGATGTTGTTGATTTGAGCTTTTTACATAATAAACGTTTTCCCCAAGCGATACAAGGCAAAATGAATAATGACAAGCCTCTGTGAACCTGCAACAACAAATCAAATCTATTACATTAGTCCTCTCTGTAATTTAAACAATCTCTGTCTGGAGAATAAGAGGTCTTTGGTTAATTTTCAGTAGTTAGGCAGAGCTGGAAATAAGAGCTAACCCGTTCCCTGGTGAAGGGCTGGGGAGAGAGAGTAACTGGGACTGGAGCCGGGGCCACGGCCGCAGATGGAGGTCTATGCTGGTGTGGATCTTGGCCTGTAGGGTAAGGTTGGGACTGGGAAAGGAAATGGGAGAAAAAAAAGGTTTCCATTAGTGAAAGGAAACCAGTTTAGGCCACTAAAGGATGCAGATGTAAAATGCAAAAATATACGGATATAAAAAGGCAGATTGTAGGACATTCCTTTCAACTGAGTAAATCAACAATGTTAGAATGTGTAAGGCAAGAATAAAGTACACAAACTGGACTGGGGATACTAGGTTCATACAAGGCATTACCTTAGGCACAGAAGCTGACTCCACCGTTGAAATAATTCATACATAAACACAAGACTTTTTGAAGGTTTTGTCTTTCCTGCTAAGAGGTCTGAACTGCAAACGTCACATCTGTCTGGTGAAAACAAGCGCTGTAGTGCCGAGCCAGTCAATATGTGTAGTGTATGTCTGTGGCAAATACTTGTTAGTTGCTGAGAAAATTACATGTGTGTCGATTGTGACTATAGATCGAAGCAAATCAGAAAAGAATCTTAGTGGTGGTGTGACTAAAGCAGACAACAACTTAACCCTTTGTAACTGAAGGCCCACTTCTGTTTGTTAACAAGATTTTGAGTGGAAAACACTTCATCACAGGTTAGTTGATTATGTTACTGAGTAAACGACATGTGCTGATTGTGCTGGTAGATCAAAGAGAATCAGAAAAGAGTGATGGTGTAACTGAAGTTTTTATTGTGATAAAATATGGCCTTACGATAAAGCACCCACTTTTAGAATGGAGTTTGGTTTAACAGTTTGTCTACTCGAAAGACCAGCGGGAGCAGAGGATATTTTAACGATAATAAGTCACATAAATTGAGCTGACATAGGTTGTAATTATGAGCCTTGTAAACAGCATAAAGTTACGTAGTAAGTGGAGCTAAAATAGACCTGCTTTCTACTTGTCTCAGGCCCAATTCTATGAGCATGCGTTGCACTCTCAGTGTAATATTAGTTGAAATTTGAAATGCAAAGTGCAAGGTGGCAGTTCACGCATCCATGCTGTCTGCAGCTGTCCATGTACACCTTTATTTGGAAATATATTCAGGGCGCACAGACTTTCTCTATGTGTATCTTCTATTTTGGTTCATGTAACAGCGCAATGTGCAAAAGGCTGGATGCATGTGAGTATAGATCAGCAGGTGTGGTGATTATTAAACACTCTGTCCACCAATCACACCACTGGCTTCATAACTAACGGCTGTGTCAGTCAGTTACAGTTAAAAGCGATAACAACAGGTCTGCAAAGGTTTACCTCATGAAATGTCCGGATGGTTCAGAGCATCACGACACGAACACACATCACCACAAATCCGCACCCAAAGACAGATGGAGTATTACGTATTAAGTCGCTGGTGGCTCCTGTCTGATGACCAGCATCCAGCACAATGACCACGATGAACCCAGGTAACCGGGCAGAATAACGACTAAAACTCTACACTGAAACGCTGGTTGGTTAAGATGAATTAAGAGTTCAGAGTCAGAGCCGTGCATGCTTGACTTGAATCAAATCAAAATGTCACCCTTCATTCAGTTTAGGTTAATAGCTTCCCTCAGACCACCTGAGTAGTATTGATTACAACTGCTTCGTATCCATCAAATCCAGCAGACCGCTTTTCAGAATGTCAACTTGAAGCCTAATATTGGTCCTGTACAGTACATCAGTCTAACCTCTCCCAGTGACACCCTGGGAATTGTCCCAGTAACACAGTGAGAGTTGAACCCCTCCCACTCTGTCCTGCCCACATGTATCTGTTCAAGCTCTTCTCCTCATCCTCCACGCTCCTCCCTTGAGGGCTCTAAAAACAAGAGACTACACAGCCCTGGTTATTTGGAGGTCAAAAGAATGAAAGATGGAGGAGAAAAGGGGAAGGGAAATGAAAACGAGAAGGAGGGTAGTCTTTATTCTCTCTCCGGTGTATTTATACTTCCTTCTGTTTGAGCGGGTGTTTTCTGCATTCTTATATGGTGTTAAGTCCATGAGGGTTTTTTTTTTTAAACCCCCCTCTGCCGTCAGACAGATGCTTTCTTTTCTCTTTATTTTCCTCTTCATCGCATCCCTCTGTTTCTCCGTTTCCTCTCCAATCATCTTGTCTCTCGAGTTGCCGTGAGATGTTGCTGAAGATGTAACAACAAAGGAAACAAAGAAAATGATAAGGGAGGGGAAACAAGGTCATTTGCAGTTTATCTCTCAGAGGAGACAGGAGGGGGGAAAAAAGAAAGGAGAGGATAAAGGAGGAGATGAGATCAGAGGAGAAAAAGAAGAAAATGGGTACAGGAGAGGAGAGGAGAGGAGAGGATCAATAATCCTGGAAAAAAAAAGGCTGAATGTTCTCATCCTGACAGCCCAGAAGTTCGAATCTAAGACATTTTGGATATAAAGACATTTTTTGTCCCAACTTGCTTTTTCAGCAAATGTATATTTGGGAAAAA
>JAJHUR010130148.1:1268-23603 GCA_027495735.1 Lutjanus campechanus | reverse complement strand
TATAATACTAAACAGTAATAGCCTACTACACACAAGTAAAAGTTCTCCATTCAAAACCTTACTGAGGTAAACATATGTAAGTATCACAACAAAATTTACTGAAACTACTTTTTGTGCAGTAAAATGGTTAATATTAGTCCTACAGCTGCATTAATGTACGTGCCTCTGAGTTACTGCACTGGGTCTGCAAAATTATTGGGTTTTTGTTTGTTTGTTTGTTTGTTTGTTTGGTTGGTTGGTTGGTTGATATTTTTTCCTCCAAAAGTTAAAACATGTCTGAAAATACACATTATTATTCAAGATGATAAGAAGATCTATTTGTAATCTGTCTAATTGTAAAATGTAATTTAAAACACACGGACAAAAAGCCGCCCACGAATCTTTGTGCAATCATGCGAGCAAGCTAACCTGCTAAATCACTGTGCGGCACCTGTCAATAATGGTGAACTAGTTCGCTACATATTGTTGAAACATGTTTGAATATTAGTCGTATCATTATCCCATCTGAACAGACACTCTTGTCAACAACAATGGGTCATTTTGTGACTTCACAAGCAGGAGACTGACATACTACAACTGCTGCTGACTTAGCAGCTACATGTAAATGCAAAGCAGAGAAGATTCAAAAATATTCAGTGCATATGCAGTAGAGGGTCCCTGCTCCGTCTCTCTGTCAGCTAGCTTAACTACTTTATATTCTGTTGGGTAGTTTAATCTACATCAATGCATTATATTCTATAGGATTATCATGCACTATATGAGAATTTAAGGTGTTATTTTTAAGAAAATGTGTATATTGAGAGATATATATTGTATATTGCAGAATAGCCTAAAAAAGAGATGAAAAAAGAATATCTTCATATTATTATAAGCCAGTATCGCCCAGCTCTAGCTGTGACTGTTTCATTGAAGCAGCGTGCACCAGTGCGGATCTGGAATATACCAAAGATCTGTTCATTCATCTTTAGCTCGTATCTGCGCTTCCAGTGTGTAGTTACATATTTAAGGATGTGCAGGTCAGCTGTGGTGGAGGTTCTGTTGCTGAGCTGTAACCTCCTGATGCACAAGTTAAAATCAGCTCGACACTCAGACTGACACTGTTTGAATTTGTTCTTTAAGAAAGTGAATAATCAAGAAAACATGCTGAACAGCTGAGAGGTTTCTGCAGGTTGGCTGTGTGTGTGTGTTCAGGTGTGTGTGTGTGTGTGTGTGTGTGTGTGCAGTGCTCATACTGTGTAGGCTGTTAACTGTGTGTGTTTGTGTGTGCATGTGTGTGCGTGTCACTTTCTGCGTGGGCTGAATGTCAAATGAATACATCTCATTGACATGTACAAAGTGCTTTTTCTACTGTTGTGATATATGAACTGTACTACATGGTCATGGTGTGATGCTGTGTGCGTGTCTCAGTGTGTGCGTGTGTCTGTGTGTGTGTGTGTGGGAGCTGAGGTTGTGCTGCTGTTTGAAGTGAGCAATGGGGTGCAGCGCTGCAGCTGCTGTTTGCATGCTAATGCTGCGGCAGAGCTGGAGGACGTGGGAGAGGAGGGGAAAAGGCCAGAGCCCGCCCACACACACATACACACACACACACACACACACACACACACACACACACACACACAATCCCAACCTGCCATTTCACACTTCTCCTGGTGGAGAATCAGAGAACAGGCTGGATGTGTTGATGTGTTGCTGCCTCACTGCAGAGCATCAGGAGGATCAAACCCACAAACACATCGACATTAAACCCAGACGAGTTAAAACCTCCATCAGCCGTCGCTGGACAAATGTCGAGTCTCTGCGGCAGAATAAAAAATGTGGTAATGAGGGATTACCTCAAAACTACTCTGTCTCTGTGGCTTTTACAGGGTGTCGAATCATTTGCTCTTGACCGCCTTCATCAACGAGCATTTGAGAAGGGTCCAACGGTAGATCTTCTTCCTCGGGATTCCAGATCTGTGAGCTGGTGGGAGGAGCATAACACTAATTATGATAATTTTATTATTTCCAAAGCCAACATAATAAGGCACTTAATGAAAGACATTACATCAAGAAATGTATAGTGTAAAATAAATAAGATTAAATGATGGATCAAAAAAAATGTTTAAAATTAAGTCTATGAAATCTGACACTGAGATTTCTGCAATGAGGCTTAAAGGTCCAGTTAATAAGATTTACAGGGATTTATTGGCAGTATATGGCAGAAATATTTATGTTATGGATAATGACCTGAAAATAAGATGTTTTTTAATTATCTTAATTTAGTCTAGTTTTATTTTGCAAAGATGACAAATAATATACACTGCAAGGAGAGACAAAAAACCCAGAGGGCTTATTTGAAGCCTCCACCCTAAATAAAAAATTTTCAAGTTATTAAGAACTCAAAAAAACAGAGAAATATACAACAATACAAAAATAATACAAGTGATGGCAAACTAATAGTAATGAAATACGTTTGATAGCGACAACAATAAACAACAGTGATAATAATATCAATTTTGAAACAGAAAATGTGAGCATGTGATGTGTGAGGGAGCGTGTGATTGATAACTACAGAGGGAACAGGTCGTCTTTCACAGACGTCGCCATGTTTCTGCAGTAGCACAGAACAGACAAAGATCTAAAGACTGGCTTTAGATTCAGCCTTTCGCTCTTTTGCACGAGTTTCGTTGGTTCTCCTACACACTTGGAAAGAGAGGGTAACACAAAGTGCAATCTGCAAGCTCACCACTAGACGCCACTAAATCCTACACATTGGTCCTTTAATGGTTAAAGGTAGGGAGCCTGTTCCACAAGGCACGGCTGTGACGTGTTACAGCTGCGTCTTGTCAGCTTGAGCTACACGTTTGTGACTCCACCAGCAGCGGCTCAATGTGTCCCAGACGTGTCTCTGCGCCGCTCTGCTTCAGACACAGAACAAGTTTATTTTTGACGGATGCTGCATCAATCTGCACAGAGCAGATCAAGTGGGCAGGAAGTCAGACACAGAAAAAACACTCGCGATCGTGAAGACAGAAAAGAAACTATTTGACTACGTAACTCACTTGTCAATGGTAGAAGCACAAAAAGCAAGGAAAGTGGACCAAATCAACAAAATCTGATCAGGTCAACATAATCAGGCAGACGATACGCTCCGCTGAAATGCTGCTGTTGGGGGCTGCAGCCGTGCGGAGGACAGATCAAAACTGTGGCGCAGACGTGCTGTGCTCAGTGGAATCAACCAGTGAAAGTGCGAGGACATTTTATCCTCATTAAAATGTCCTCATTCTTTAGTCTTTCATAAAACGCACTTTTGATCCCACAGTGAAACGCTGTAATGATCAGTCAGAGTACAGAACCATCAGATGATCACACCAGTTTGTCGAAAGGGTTTAATGTACAAAGTAGACTGAAAATAAAAAACTCTCATGCTGTTGGCTCTGCCTCAGTCTTGTAACATCTTTCAAAAGACACAATTTTCATTGGTGACTTCCTCCCACTGTACACAACTGAAGCTAAACTATCCCGTATGCTTGCGCTGCCGTCGTGCGCTGGTGACGTAATTTCAAACCAGAGTCTGCACAGGAGTGTCCGGCGTTGGTTTCTTTTGAGTTCCCGCCCACACAGCTGACTGACTCAGCCGCCAGCAGAGCTCAGCTGTCAAACACAGCATGAGACCCTGTTTTTATATCATCAAATAACTAATTAAAACCAAACTGAACACACATCAGTGTGATAAGAACTATGTAAACAGACAGAAATCATCTTTGAGAAAAATCTATTTTTCGTGTACTTTGATTTGAGTTTTAGTTTAGACCCATGAGCTATACTGCAGCCAGCCACGAGGGGGTGATCTCTCATGTTGTTCATTTCTAAATACAGTCTATGGTCAGAGGTTTTTGATGCACGTATAACCACAGTGATGTGAGAGGACGGTCTACACCTGCTCTGTTTGAAAACTTCTGTTATGAGTTGGCACTAGATGAATTAAACCGACTTGACTTGACTGCACCTGTGAACAATTTGTCTGCAAAAACAAGATTTTAAGGACCGATTACAGCCGTACACAAACCGTTTATATGAAGACATACAATATGTGGTGCTAGTGTGACAGAATATGTGACTCCACTTGTTGTATTTCCAGTATTTAGGGATGAAATGATCACTGGTTTCACATTAAACCACTGGTACGCCCTCCCTTCAGAAGCCAAAAGAGTTCATGGCCTCCATCTCACAATTATTAGCGATCATTAACAATAATTGGGGAAACAACTGATAAAAATGCATTCAAATCAGATATTAGTAAAATGAAGGTTAGCATAACAGCATCAGCAGAATCTTGTTTGTCCATTTCCCTGACATAAACCATATTTATTTAACTTTACTTCACTCATTTTGGTTGAATTATTATTAAAAATGTGTCAGACATGACATGCAATGTGGGATCTTTAATGTTAATGCACATTTTATATGGTTTTCACATGTTTACATAAGATGTTGGACATTTTTTATTATTATATTACATTTATTTATTATTTTTGCAAAGAAAAATTACACAGTGCTGCTATTTGTGTTTGTTGTTTTCACACTTGATGACTGCTTTAGTGTGTGTTTAAGTTTTTTTTTAACATTGTCAGCACATTTTAACAATACCACGATAATAGTGAGCACCATGATAATTTTGGTCTCTGTAACTGTAATCTGAAATATTGAGATGTTTCATCTCTACCAGTATTGTAGGTCCGTTGACTCAGTAGTAAGTAACATTTAACTCTCTCAGCAGAAGCTGTGTAACTTTGCCAGTTAATGAGAGAAGATTATTGATCTCAGTGCTCAGAATTCACTCAAATTTAGCAGATTTTATATCATTAAGTCGTCTGCATGAACGTGTCGACGCTGCGATTCAGTGAATTTTTACTGAGAGAAAGTGGATGTAATTTATTTTACAGTGCCAGCGATTACACTAAATAATGAGTTGATCTTTTGTGGTGTGCTAGGTCTGAGTCAACTGACCAGTAAAACACGACAAAAGCAGCAAAAAGATGAAAAATAAATGTTTTAATGTGATTGTCTTTGCTGTATCGTTTTGGCTGTAAAACTAGGCAAGGGAGCATAAAATACACAAAGAGTTAATTCACACACATAAAAACAATGTAAAACTACAAGGGAGCAGCCCGTCCACAGCCGACCAACAGTGTTCAATACCATGAGGGCACGTTATGTCAATAAGTGCATTTATCAATTAACTGACCATCACTTTTACCAGCTGTTCACTCAGAAGGACCAAATGAAATGAGGAAGTATTGGATGTTGAGGATGGATGGACGTGTCTGGTCTGGGATGGATGCATTGAAGGTCGGGGAGGAGGAGACTCAGCGTGGGGGAGCTGAGTCACCCGAGTCAATCACAGGCTTCAGACAGTACCTGGGAAAGGAGAGATGGGAGAGGTTAGAATAAGAGAGCGCTCAAAACAACTTAATGCGATGAGTTATCGGGTTGCTTATAGCCAGTTACATCAGCAGGTGTGAAGACGTGATGGTGTTAGTAAATTATGTTTCAGGATCTGGGTGGTAGAGCACGCCAGAGAGTAAATTTGATTTGAAAGCCGGAGCTGCTGATGAAAAGTTAATGGTATCAGCGAGCAGCCTCTTCCCCCCCGGGCAGCAGTAATGACAGGTTGGACTCTGTGTCAGGGACCACCAGCAGAGCTCCAGGCCAGGAGGGAGGCCTCACCCTGCTGCCCAGGGCGGGGAGTCCTCTGCCTGGGTATCCATCAGCTGACAGCTGGCCGCAGGAGCCAAGGCGCTGAGGATGATGGGAAACTCCCTGAGCAGGTGACAGGAATTAATGTTCGATCCGGAGCAACGTCGGCTCGTATGGATTCTCTCCTGACCTCTAACCTCGGCTGCTGAAGCTTGTATTTCTTCTTCGTCGAGCTCGGGAACTGCTGACAGCGTGATCAAACTGAATAAATTTGAATATTTTATGCTTACATTAAAATAATATAAAAATTTAACTCACAGTTCAGAGGGAGCTCAGTCAAGCTGTGTTTATACAGAGCTTTTTATTTCACTGATTGCTGAGGGAATAAGATCCCAGTTAGAATGAAGTGGATAAAAACCGCGAAGATTTTGGGGTTGCCACGACAATAACAGAGTGGTTGACCTCAGGTGGAGCCACAGCAGTTTGACTGATGGTTTTCAGGTCTGCATTAATGAATTATAAACCTCATAGTAGACGTGAGGGGATCTTAAATGAAAGAGCCAGTGTGCATGATTTAGTGGCATCTAGTGATCTACAAGTGGGCTTGTAGAATGCAAACATTTTGTCTCACTCTCCTCTTCAAAGTGTGTGGATAGAGGCGTGGAGAACCTCCAAAGGCTGTGAAACTTGCAAAAAATGCAAAAAGCCCTCTCAAGATCCAGTGTTTGGTTTGTCTGTTGTAGGCTACCATATTTTTGCCATATTCTGCCGCTCACTTTTCTCCTTTAACCTCTTATTTTTTCTGCTTTAGTGCTGAAAAACGTATCACTTATGACAGAAATTCACCCGTAGGCACTGGGAAAGGAAGCATGTGGTTTGAATTAAAGAGCAGTGGACCCCGAGATGATCAACGAATGCAGCTGGCATCTTTTCGAACGTGCAGTCAGATCAGCTGGATGCAGCGCCGCAGGTGACCACCCCAGGAGGAGAGGAGGTGAGCAGAGAAGAGCCATGCTACAGCTGGGACTTAAAGCAGCTCCTGGTTAATACCAGTCAGGAAAATAAAACGGACAAAATGGGATGTAAGCTGGACAATTCACAGGAACAGCTGAACAACAACTAAACGCATAACATAGCAGCATGTGCAGCTGCAGCAGCAGCTCCGCTTCGACTTGTCCAAGTAGTGATGTGCTGATTGACCCAGTTAACCCATGAGACGGACAGGTTCGGATCGACTTTCTAGAAAATATGGGCTACGATGGGCGGGGCAAGTGACAAAGCAGCACTTTGTCATTTGTATTAATGACTTCCAGAAAGACTGTGCGCAATAGTACCTCCTTCTACCTTCCCAACACACACACACACACACTGGCTGCAGTGGTGAACATGGCAACGCATCCAGTGCGCCGTCTGCTCAGCTGATCGATGCTCAAAGCACGATAAAATAGGTTAAAGCTTTTTCTACACTGTGCAGCTGAACACCAGGCTAAAAAAATAGAGTATGGATCTACAAACTATTAAAATATGACAGGAAAAAGAGGGAGAAAGAGAGACAAAAAGCAACAGACTTCATTCATTTCCAGAAATGGCAACATGCCCCCCCGACAGTGATTTGTGGCAGGTCTCAATAAATCTCACCCTCAATCTTTTGTTCTAGAGCCTCAGAAGAGTTTGTATTTCAGGTGGCAAAGAAAAACAACAATGGCTGAATTTTATTTTTGTTTTTGTCTTGAAATTCATTAGTTCTGGTATCGACTACTAAATTTCTGGTATCGTGTCATCCCTAAATCTGACGCAAATTCAAAAAAATCCAGTGCAGAATGATTTTCCTGGGTGCGCACGTGTATGTATAAATGTATTTATTTTGTTTTATATTTTCATCCTATTACATTCAGAATTTAATTAATCGTCTGTGTTGTATTTTGTGTGTATTATGCAGGAACTACAACTCTAATTTCAGTGCACAGCCCTGTGTTGTGTGATGATAATAACTGTCCTTGAATCCTTGGATGTTTGAGCTTCACCGTGCAGAATGATGAATGTGCACAGTTTGACACTAGAAGGATGTTTTCACTTTAATCCGCTCGAAGTGGAGAGTAAGGGTCTGACCTAGAGACATTATTTGTGACACCACAAATAGTTTGGAAGTCAAGTTCAGGTCCAATTTGCCACTTACTTAAGTGTGATGTAATGACTTCACTGATAAAATTTTACATCTTCATGGATTCTGGAATCTTTAATGAGACAGAAGGAGCAGGTGTCTTTTTAATAATCTAATATGGAATTTTTTTTTTTTTTGCAGAAAAACACATATCAGAGACACATTATTGTTCCAAGCAAACTGTTTGTATATATGTCTAAATGCATGTCGGGAATCTTGAAACATTTTATTTAATCTGAGTCTGAGAATGTATCAATGAATGTAAACACAACCAATGAAAGTAAGACTTGTGAAAGAAAAACCACAAAATTTTGAGTTAAATATATTTTAAATCCAATTTTGACTCATAGTTTTGTTAACGGCTTCCTCTGTGTCGGTTCACAAGATAAACCAAAAGTAATGAGCTTTAAAGCCCCTGAAAACTAGAAATCAAAGTTAACGTCTGGAAAACATTATTTATTTAGAGTTTCAGACTCAAAAGCTCGGCCAATCTGCTTCATCAGGGCTGTGACGATGTGGTTTGATCAGATTTGATTGGCAGCGTGCTGACTGGTAGAATAACCAAACCGTCTGCCACCGTCATCACATTTAATTCAAATAGTGAAGCATCCTGATTGGTGCAGAACCCTGCTCAGAAATGCTGTGTTCATATGGGACACCATCACTCACTCTGTAGTTAAACGCCTGCGGAGAGAACTGGTTTTCAGGGCTTTTAAATGGGAATTCTGTCCTTTCAGATATTATGAGGGTTGAAATTTAAATTCTCTGCTGTGAACTTGTCCCACAATAAATTTACAAAACTGAGCCTAGTATGTGATTTTTAAAACATGACTCTGGTCAGGTCTTATTTTCATGATTGTTTCCATCATTTGGGAATTCAGTTGCTTATTTAAAAAGAAGTCTGACAGGTCAGACAGGTTGGAAACAAACCAACAGTTTATGCAGATGATCTAAACCACAGAAAACAGAAAGCGAGGAAAAGTGATAAGTACAGTAGGGCAGAGGTTCGGTGGTGCAGTGGTTTGCACCCCACAGCAAGCAAGTTCTGGGTTTGAACCCGGCGGCCAGTTGCTGGCCTTTCTTTTCCTCATGTTTGGATATTCTCCCCCCGTGTCTGCGTGGGTTTCATCCTCCCACAGTCCAACTGTGTGAACTGTCTCTATGTGTCAGGCTTTTGTTGAACTGGCGACCAGTCCAGGCTGAACCTCGCCTCTCGCCCAGTGTAAGAAAGACTCCAGGCCCCTATGATCCTGCAAAGGAAAAGCAGTTATAGATGATGGATGGTCACATGTGAACCAGGAGGTTAAAATAAGATAAGATTAACTTTGTTGCCTTGCTTTTTTCCTGTGCAAAAAAGTGTTGAGCACAGCTGAAAATCAAACAATACATCCTTTTAAACAAAGGTCAAGTGGCGGCTAAAAGTAAACCAGAGCCGTGCCCACTCAGCCCATTGTGCACAAATTTTCAAGGTATTAGTATTTGTGTATCAGTGTGTTGTGGTGTATGTTGTGATGTATGTGTTGTGGTATAAGTACTGTGGTATGTGTATTTTATTGTGACCTCTGTATTGTGGTTTTATTATGTTTGAAGCTGTATATTTAAAAAAAACAAACTCTGTAGGTCAACACGTGAAAGCCCAACTATGGAAAAAAAGTTAAAAATTAGCAATAGCTACAAACTCACATCACATCAGTTTCACACTCTGTATTGAAACTACAGTATGTTAAATTGCATCATCCCTATCAAATAAAATCAAATCAAATAAGAATAAATAACATGACAATGCATAATTAACAAGACAAACAACGTTCACTGGAGCAATATGGTAAAATATATACTTGGACTTAAACCAGGGTTTAAAATGAAATATTGCACACACACCCTATAAGAGAAGTTAAATATACATGTAAGAGAAACACACAATTAAAAGAAAATATAAAACCATAAACTCATGAGTGATACAAGAACTAAAGCATCAATGGGCCTCATTCACTAATGTCTTTGTCTTAAATTTGTTATTAAGACAGGTCCTGAGAAAAGTCTGACTCAGAAGTATTCTGTAATTTCTGTTATCTGTTTTCTCAGAATCATGAATGTCATTGTCCTCATAAGTGTCAGCTGTTCCAAATAAGCATATGTAAACACCTCGCCAATGTCCATATAAGGGCTCGAGACCGCAGGGTCGTGTGCGCACATCAACACAGAGAGGAGCTGAGATAGAAATCAAGAATTCACAAACAAATATGTAAAGATGCTGGAGCGGTGTCAGTGGTTTTATCTCCTCGGCCATCTCAGAATCAGACAGTAAACAGTTTTTTTTTCTTCCTAAAAATAACTAGAGATGAACCACTACAGTTTTCTTGGCCAATTCCAATTTTTTTATGGGTCTAACCTGCCCATGCTGATTTTCAGACTTTCTAAGAACTAGAATTGACAGAATAAAAAAAAACCATTTATGTAACTTCTCTTTAAAGACTATTAAATAACTTATATTTCAGTCACACAACTCATGTTTAAGAATGTTTATTGCAGCAGCAGAGTTTGGCTTCTAGGCTCCGGTTTCATCACTCCTCACAGATTATGTTTACACAGAGATATTGAGGCGTGATGAACACATATCTTGGACCCCCTGTCAGAGCCTGCAGGTGGATGCTGGGGGTGGTGGCGGGGCTGAATGAACAGGTAGCGACGGTGATGCAAGGAAGCACTGGCACTGACAGGCAGAGGGAGACATGGGAGGTTTTAACGGTTTAAATAGACCGCCAGATTGGAAGAATGCATTTGGTTTGTACTGCAGAGTGTGAGGTGTGTCACGTGTGATTGCGGCGCAGCTTGAGTTGACTGCCTGAACTAGCTCGCAGGCGTCGCTGCGTTTTCTCCAAAAGTGCTCCAGGTTACAGTCAGACCTTATTAAAGTGTTAAACTGATCATGTACCAGAGGAAAGGACAATCTTGCGAGATCTGATAGGAAACGTGATTTCACGTGATCTCATGGAAGCAGACGTAGACAAACCGGAGACTGACGCTAAGCAGCAGTTTGCTGTAGTAAAACTTCGCAGTGAGAGAAAACAGAATCAGAGGTTAAATGAGTCTGGATGAGAAAATGTTTGAGGAGACGCATCAACACAGGTTGTTTATTCTTCAGCTGGAACTGGAGGTGAGATTTTAACTGTCAGTAGTCTGCTGCTAGCTAATATCAGCCTGAAGAGCTAAACACTTTACTGTTGCTCGGCGACACTGTCAGCTGTTCAGCTGCTCTGTCTCCTTATAGACTGTCCGTCTTCTTTTCTTCCCGTTCTTGGAATCTATTGTTAAGGCTGACATCAGTGTGTGTTAGTTTGGATTCACCAAAGTTGCACAAAAACACACACAAACTAAGTGATCAAGGCAGTGGTAGACTGACAACTCCTCTGTTATGTGAGGTAAAAGTTTTGCAAAAGGAGTCTGGTTGCTTTGAAGAGTCCGATTTATTTATTTATTTACTTCTTATATTAGAGCAAACAGCAGCTACTTCATGAAATTATCAGTTTTAGTCCGTTCTGTAACCTGGTTCTGACCAGAACTGTTAAGACTCTTGTGAGTCTTTGGTCTGAGGTTCTTGCTTTGTTTCCATTGTGTTTTACAAAGTGTAATGTTTCAGATAAAACTTATTAAAAAAGACAGCAGGATGAACACAGTATTTTGTTGGCTGTTTGGCAGTGAAGTCTGTGTTTTTGGGACAGACAATAATGGATGAAGTAGTGCTGATATTGTTAGATTTTCTTTCCAGGTCTCAGCTGGAGGTGTGTAAAGGCTCATAAAAAACAGGTCTGAATCCAAAAAAACAAGACTCCTGTGAACAGACCGGTAAAATAAAAAGTTCACTCAAGGTCGAAAACAGGCAAAAGTCAAACCCGGGCAGACGGGGGAGATGAGGCAAACTTATCCAACAGGGGATGAGGCTCGAGAGCAGGTGTCCAAAAAGCAGACAGGAGGTCATAACAGGCAAAACTTTGGCAGGCAGAGATAATGGCTGGAGCGCTAAGGCAGAAACACAATAGACAATCTGGCGAGTAATGACTGGAAGTGGGTCGGTATATACACTACTGGACCGATGGGGAGGTGGGAACAGGTGTGCAGGCGGGTTGGGGGAGGTCAGGTGATGGGGGGGATGGCGGGAGCACAGGGGTTACTTCAGGGCAGGAGGGGGAGAGCGGCAGGATCTGAAACGACAGGAGAGTTGGTACGTGGCTGGAGGGAAAAAAAAGCAGACGAGGAAAGTGTGAGAATAGGAGTTGGCCGACAGTGTGAAAAGCTGGCACAAGTTGGTCGGCGCCAAAAACAGCATCCAGAGAGTTGAATCACTTGATAGTTTTTCTGTTTGCTCTGCTGCAGCAGCTCTGTGATCATCTATTGTTCCATAATCTTGTTTAATCCTTTAAAGTTTCCTTCAGATGGTTATAAAGTATATAAACTACACTGTGATTTATATTTTGTTTAACGTGGTTTTCCTACATAAAAAGGACAACAAAAGGCTAGAAGGACATCTACTCTTTACTCCTCACTGGATAATTCTGACGACATATCAGAATGTTAAGTGTAGGTAGCATCTTTTATTTGTATATGTTGCTTGTTAGCTTGTAACTGAATGCTAACTCTGTCAGCTCTGTGTTGGGGGTTCCAGGTTTCTTTGCCTACATAAAGCATGTTGTTTTGCACTAAAACTAGGTTGCCCGGGTACGCTTGAATCCCTGATTTTAAGTGTAACTGTCTCACATTGTCACTTAGTTTCGATTTGTTTATCCTCCCGTTTTTTGGTTCCTACCTGCATGCGGTATTCCCAGGGCAGAACTAATTGCTGCCGGCACGTCATAATTAATCAGCGCACCCTGCCAGCATGGCACCAAAGAAGCAAAAACATTAGATGAGCTCTCTGCCTAAGTGTAAATATTAAATATGTAAATGTACAGAAGAAGAAAGAAGACGATGATAAGGCAGAAACAGGCCCCTTTTTAGTAGTAAGCAGCCTACAAGGTATGTTTTGGTTCAAGTTCATTTTCATATGGTGAAGAAATTTGATAATTATACAAGCATAATGTTGCAAATACATTTTCCTGTGCTATTAAATAAAGTATATAATTTATATGTCATGTGAGTTTAGTGTGTATGCAAGGTTATGTGTTTTAAGTGAACAGCTTAAGGGTTAAGCTGCATGCTGTGCTGCGATGTGTGTGACTGTGTCTGTTATCTCATGCAAAGATATACCTGTTGTGTAGCTGCAGGGACATTAATACATACATGCATTTTGTTTATTGTATTTATTTATCATTTTTCTTCCTTAATCCAGTTCTCACGGGTTGGTCTGACCTTGGAATAAACCTCATTACAGGAGCTACAGGAAGTGTGCAGAAATTTCCCTCTTCAGTAGAGGAACGTAAAACATCTCTTTGGTAACAGACTTTGCATGGATACAAGTTAGTATTATTAATTTTAGGAGACAGGAAAACACATTTTAGGGTATAGGAGCATTTTTCCTGCTCTGAGCCTTGGTACAAACTCAAACACGTTATTTTGTCATATTCTGGTCCACCTTTTGGTTTCTGATCATTGTCTCCAGCCCCCTCTGACTGTCCTTCTCTCAACGAGTACTAACGAGGCCCTGGGCATGTTGGTTTTCGCCAAGTTTTTTTTACTAATGCCACCACAGTGGCTCATTGACATATATAAAGATGGACGACATGACAGCTCCCCAAAAGCAAAGCCAGAAAACCTTGATCACCCCCTGGTGGCTGGCTGCAGTATAGGTCCTAAACCCCGCCCCCTCCATGTTGGCAAATGGGACATTGGCCAAACGAAAAAAATGCCAAAGATGGTTTCTGTACTTTTAGGTGGTTTTAATTAGTCATGTGATGCTATAAAAAAGGGGGTTTCATATCATGATTGACAGCTGGACCCTTCTCGGCCGGGTGTACGGGTGGGACCTCGACCTCTGGCTCCAAATGGCTACACCAGTGCAAGACGTAGATGCCCATATCCGGGCATCACGTTGTCCATCTTTATGAATCACATTGTCAGTCAGTTGGTCCACCACTTTGGTCCAGACTGATTAACTCAAAAACTATTGGCATTAAATAATTTCCCTCCAGTGCAGTGCTGCCCAAAGTTGGGCCCGCCATATGGTTCAATTTTACCAGCCATATGTTTCTAGCAAACAAATATGTGACTTTAGTAACAAATGCATTTTTAAAATTCTGATATAAATCACTGTTCATGCTGTTTAAATTTGTTGTGAGGTGCTCTCTTTTGAATTATTTTTCATTATCTGAGCAGATCAGGCAGAGTGACACTTTGTGCAGGAAGTCAGTCAATTAAGGGAACTTGAAACCCCAATACCACTTTGCATCTTAACAATATGAAAAAAAAAGGTCATAATGGGAGAGGGAAGTGCTGCACGGCTCTGATGGCTGATGCGACAGGTGCTCTATTGGCAGGTAAAGTTACAAAAAGACAACAAGATCCAAAAACTCTTGCTTAATGTAAGGTTGTGCAGACAAGACAACCATGGAAAAAACTAAGGCATTCTGTTTTTTGGTGAAATAATACATTTATTCTTCAAGCACAGGCAAACAGACAGACCTATGCGTATCAAATCTAGGTCTTCATCAATTTGTAGTATTATTTCACCAGAGGACAGAATGCCTTTGTGCTTTTTTCTCATGGTTGACTGCACAACTTCATATAAAGCAACAGTTCCTGGATCTTGTTGTCTTTTTGTACAATACAGCAGGTGTTTGCGTTTGGCCCGTTTTGGCCACCACCTGCTCTGTGAGGTTCACATTTGTGGTTTTTTGGTGAAATATCTCAATAACAATTGGATGGATTACCATGAAATCTGGTACACACATTCATGTGTTTTGTGTTTTGTGCTAATCAACATGTCAGACTACGATGATGAACATGGGAATCATCACACCTGCTTAAAGGAGCATTGCAAAAATAAATATAGCAGTCCAACTAGTGAGTTGGAGCCACAGACTGTTTATTAAATAGGTTGAAATCCATTTTATTATGGTTGAATCAAGTAGTTTCCCCATAGCCTCCTCTTCCCCCGACTAAGGGAAGCTCTGCAGACAAAGTCCTACACTGTAAGTTAATCAGCTTTTTATAACTGCCAGTTGTCTATTGATGAAAAGTTAAGCCCGTTACCCTGAAAAAAACGCTCTGAAAAGCTCTGAAAATGCGCACTCTGGAGTTTGACTTCACTGCCTGCCAGACTCCCTCAACATATTGCTCAATTTAACTGTTATAAACATCTACTCCTTCTAAAAGATTATCAATGATTTCTTATGACTCATGAACAGACACTTACTCATTTGGTGAAGATTCAGCATTAATTTAAACTCTAATTAACAAATAAAAACAGTTATTACTGTCCAGAATAGAAATAAAACAACAACAAAAACAAAAACAAAAAAAGAGAAGTGAGTATTTCAATGTAACATGTTTCCTTGATCTCTGATGGCACATCATGTTCATTTTATGACTTATTACAGAACATATATTACAGATTTCTCCTTTAGCTTCAACCTGGTACCACTGTAATTGTGAGCATGTTAGCATTAGCTCAAAGCATGGCTGTATCTAAATTCAGAATCACATATCTGTCACAGACTCTTAGTTTTGTTTAATGTATTGGTTACAGATGCAGACTGACTTAAATCACAATCGACAGCACTGCAGCAAATGTCTGAAAGTACCTGAAACTTGACTTTAATATCACCTCCGGAGCAGAACTCATATTTGGTTCCAGGAACTTGTCCTGAATGTAGGCGAGGAGCAGCTTAAACAGAAGCTATGTGACTTGGAACAGAGCTGCAGGTGAATCAGCTCTTATGTCTGTCCATCTTCATCACTTATGTTCACATCTGCTGCCAGAAATGACAAATAGAAAATCATATCACTGACTTAAACACCAGTTATAGTCAGTTTTTTTTTCATGCTGCTGTTGACTAAAACCTCTCTGTGTGTTATGGAGCCTGTTTGGTTTCAGTTCCTTCACATATAGAACTGAGTCTGTGTATATCATGTTAGCAGGAGGCTCGGGAGAAAAAACAGAAAAAGCCTTTGTGATAAAAATAATACAGATTACGTGAGAAGGTAGCCATGGATACAACATCCAGTCACCCTTGTCAGTGCATATATGGAGAGATTTATGTGTTTCCACCTCAAGTAGTTGTCTAAATGCTGTGTGTTGTCAGATAGCTGCAGTGTAGGTGGATCCTGACCCCAGGAAGTCACAGCGTTACATAAGCCTGATGGATTTGAATCACAGCCTCCATTTCATAATTAACATTAATGCTGAAAAGTTTCTCGGGAAAAACTGCACCGCATTCGAGCAGGACTGCTGATCAATGATTTCACGATTCAATCATTGATGTCTATTGGCCGCTGCTCTCTTCACAGACGACTCCCACACATCGTAGAAGCCTCTAGTTGAAGTGTTAACATGTTGTTTTAAAGTGTGGACACAGTACAATGAAACATTAAAGTTTTTACAACTTTTTCAGAGTTGTTGGCATCATTATTATCCTTTCTGAAAATAATTTACTCACCAAGGCTGTGTTCAAAATCACTCCCTTGTTCACTCGTTCATTATCCCAAAACAGTCTTGGACTTAGGGTGACCAGATGTCCTGGAAAATTTGGGATAGCCCTGAATTATAAGCAGTTGTCCTGAATCACGAATCTAGGTCTAGGTCAAAACTCTCAGGCTGGCATTTCTGGCAAATACCGGATGCAGTGCCACCACCAGCAATGTGGCCCACTTGATGTTGGAACAGCCCATCTGATTGGGGCATACACGGTCCCAAAATCATTGATTGGCTGTCTGTACTGTAAGGCAGGTGCAGGAAGCAAAGAGCCATTGTTGACATGCATAGGTAAAGTTGTTTGTTAAAGTGCAATTAATACAAAACACACGTGCAATATTTACAAGGCAAAAGCCATCAGCAGTACTTGGGAGTACTTGCTTTTCAAAATACTTAAGTATTCAAATGTACAAATTACAAAGTACATTTTCTAATATCAAATGCCTCAGGACTTTCCCTTCCCTTACGTAAGGGAAGGGATTTTTCAGTAACTCTGTATTTTCTTCAGCTAAAGCCAAAGGATTCACTCAAGGCACAGATCCCAGCGAGGCGAGAGCCTGAAAGGGGCAGAATTGAGAAGTGAAGTGAGAAATATTTCGCTCAGATTATAACACTATAAAATAGCATTTCAGTCATCGGTTATCGCATAAAAGTGCAACCACCACAACCTCAGACAACTTCATTTAAAATGTTTATCTGGAGTGAAACAAACGTTTGTTTAAGTACCTCAATGTGCTCTCTCAGGTTGGACGGCGAGTTCTTGAAAGCAGAGATGTGGTTTGTTCATGGTAAACCCAGTAAACATTTGAAATGATCTGAATCATTTCTCATTTCTGAAGCTGTTAGTGGTAGTGACAGTGTTAGCCTATGTAATAAATGGCCTGATATTGCTTTGAACAAATTCTAAGTACATATGCTGGGCGAAATGGATGCAATGAAAATTGCAGATTTTTTGCCAGTCTGCCTCTAGAGAATGAACATTATGTAGTTTTATAGTGAGCAGTATGCTGAAACAGAAATTTTGGACGCCGACTCATCATTATAACATCATTATAACATTTATCACAGGGAAGGAGAGCTGCTAACTCTGACTGGGGATATTGTTGAGTGGTAGAAAGAGCACTTTAAGGAACTCCTGAGTCCGACCAAAACATTCTCTGTGGAGGAGGCAGAGTCTGAAGAAGCCTCATCCATATATCTGCCAAAGGTCTCTGATGTAGTCACAAAGCGATTCACCCTGAGATGCTGAAGACTCTGGACATTGTTGGGCTGTATTGGCTGATACGTCTTCTTCAGTGTTGCATGGAGACTGTGGACAGTACCTGTTGAGTTGCAGGCTGGGGTGGTAGTTACTATTTTTTTTTAAAAATGGTGTGCTGTAATTACTGGGCTACCACAGTGCTCAGCCTGCCCAGGAAAGTTTACAAAGTGCTGGAGACACCACCCTGACTGATTGTCAAACCGCAAATTCAGGGGACGCCATGCAGATTCCATCTTGGTCGTGAAACAGTGGACGGGCTCTTTAACCTCGTGGCATCGGAGGGGGGTCATGGGAGCTTGCACATCCATTCTACAAGGGTTTTGTGGACTGGAAGAAGGCCTATGACTGTGTCCCTCAGGGAATCCTCTGGGGGGTTCTGCAGTATGGAGTAACCAAAGTGAGAGCTATATCTCTTAAAAGTTAAAGTTAAACATGTTTTCAGTGGGCACGGGCTCTGCCAGGGTTGCCCCTGGTCTCTGATCCTGATTGTGGTATTCATGGACAAGATTGCAAGGTGTGGAGGGTGTCTGGTTTGGGAACCTCGCAATTGTGTTTCTTCTTTTTGCAGACGATGTTGTTCTGTTGGCTTCCTCAGACCGTGACCTTCAGTATGCACTGAGGAGGTTTGCAACAGAGTGTGAAATGACTGGAATGAAAGTTAACACCTGAAGTTTGAGGGTGAATTTCTCCCTCCAAGCTGGAAGTAAGTTGCTGCCCCAAGCTAAAGACTTCAAGCACTTGCTGGTAAAATGGAGCGTGAGATTGGAGCGGCATTTGCAGTAATATAGGCATTCAACTAGACCACTGTGGTGAAGAGGGAACTGAACCAGAGGGCAAAGCTTTTAATTTACCAGTCAATCCAACCCTCACCTATGGCCATGAGCTTTGGGTATTGACTGAAAGAATGAGATTGCGGATACAGCCTCTGCAGGGTGGCAGGGCTCACAGGGTGAGGAGCTCAGTCATCTGGAGGGAGCTCAAAGTAGAGCTCCAGTTGAGGTGGTTCTGATTAGAATGCTGCGGACTGAGGTTTTGTGGGTAAGTCCAATTGCAAGATCTGGTTAGACCCAGAACAGGCTGCTCTTATTCATTCATTCATTCATTCATTCATTCATTCATTCATTCATTCATTCATTCACTCATTCATTCATTCACTCATTCATTCATTCACTCATTCATTCAACCTTCATTTATGCTTGATAGGCAATCTGCATTCATAATGACATTGAGTCAATTATCTGGCCTGGGAACATCTCAGGATCCCTCAGGAAGAAGCTGGAAAATGTTGGCAGGCAGGCTGGCTGACCTTGGTTAGCCTGCTGCCATTGGAGCCTGGATAAATGGAAGAAAATGGATGGAAGGAACTTCATCATTAAGAAAGAGTACATGTCAAGGTCATGACTTGTTTTGTTTCAGTGAGAGATTTTTTTTAAATTTCACTATTCAGTGCATAATTATCTTTCTCAGATTCCAGACACTCAAATAAAATGTACAGGTTTTTAGTACAGCATCATTAAACAACAAAGCCACTGGGTCATCTGAAAAACGTATTGCCACAAACCTGAAAACATAGCTGTTTTTCTTAGCTCCTGAAAAACAGTTTGGAGATAAATATTATTCACTAAACAGCGACAAGAGGGAAGGATTTTGGACAAACCCTTGCTGATTCTTGCCATTCAGTTCAGTTTCTTACTTTTTTCCTAAGCAAAGTGAAAACATCACTGTTGGAGCCAATATGGGTGCTTTTTGATTCATTCCTCTTTGGTTTATGTTTTGGGTGTTAACATGCCACGCCACAAGGGGGCAATAACCTACTGGTGATGGTTCGTGTCACACACACAAACAAGTAATAATTAGACACAGGTGTGTGGGCCCATTGTGTTTAGAATGCCACAGATGCTACGATTCTTACCGCAAAATAGAAATAGATAGAAAATAGACTCAAACCAATAAGATTAATGTTGCACAAGTATGAACACAAACCGAAGAAATCTGTGCCCTGTAACAGCCAGACAGAAGAAGAAGAGATGAAGGATAAAGGTGTGCACATAAAGAAACACATCACAGCGTTTCAGTCACCGCTGTGGCTATCAGTATGGGGCTAATTAGCAAACACATAGCTCTAATAATCTAATTGTCTTCAAATCAGTTGTCTGCTGCTGAGAAGCAAATGGATCACTGCACCTCAGAGAAACAACTCGAATACAGGGACTGAAATGTTCACTTGCAGTTGCCATTTTGTGCCAGGTAAATTGGATTTTTGGCTTTGCCTTAATTTATATACTGTATTGACTAATGCACTATTTAGCATCTTTCATTTATATTCTGCGTAACCATTGTGCATCCTCAATGCTGCTGCATGCAAACATGTCTCTCCAATAATGTCATAAAATAAAAATATATGCACTTATCTGTCCACATCCATCAGTATCTTCAGAGTATCCTTTGGTGTCTTTGTCACTTTAATTTCAACAAAAAAAACCCACCTTGAAGTAACGTTATGACCAAGCAATCACTTTTGTATGCTGTCTTTGCTTTGTGGATTTTCCCGGCATCAAAAGAGTTCGTAATTACGATTCCTCGCCAAATGTCCGTGTCCACGAACTACTTTGTCTTTGATAAGTTGTAAGGATCACCGTCGAGTCCAACTGCCTTTCATTTACGCAGATAATTGATGGTTTTACTAATGGTTTTGTAGTTTCTAAAGGCACTAATGTTAAAGTTAGTTTTACCCACTGAAATAACAAAAAGATCGACAGCACGTCTGCACTTCCTTCCCCTGTACAAAAGCCAAAAACTACGAGATACGAGAGCTGCCATCTTGTGCTGGTGACATCATCATTCAAAAACTAATTAAAACCAAACTGATCAGAAAAATTAACGCACAAAGAAATATCAGCACAGTAAGAAGTGCTTAAAATCACAGAAACCATTTCTGGGAAAAATGTTTTTGACGTGTGCTTTGATGTTTTAGTTTGGCCCATGTCCTATCTATTAACATTGGGGAGGGAGGATTTTATGACCTATACTGCAGCCCACCACCAGGGGGCGATCAAGATACTTTGGCTTCACTTTTAGGGATCTCTCATGTTGTCTCTTTCTATATATACAGTCTTTGGTTTTTCCACTCAGTCAGACTGAGGGGGCATGTCAGGTGACATCAATACATAACCTCTATACAGGCTCTGTTTATAAGTTATCATCATGATTCTGTCTGCCTGGTCTGCCAGTTAGCTTTTAACTGGACAGTTAATGTCCTGTACATCATGGCTGACCTGATGATGGCAGTTCAGTGAGTTCACTTTGAAGATCTGGTGTTAAAGATTAATTCATACGTGTTCTGAGAGCAGCAAGAACAGACAGACAATTTGAACAAACGCATTCAAAGCCCCATTTTCTTCCAGATCACCTAACTCTTGTCTTGAAGGCGAAACTGAAAGTAAGTGTACCCAAAATGGTTTTATCTGTCATTACAAAGAAACACTGTTTGAGTAGCCTACATCCAAGGTAAGAAGACTTGCCGGCACACATAGACAAGAGAAACAGTTAAATTGAGAAAGAGTGACTTAAGGCTTTCCTTTGTTTTCTTTCGGAGGGTGAGATATTCAGATGGCCATCAGTCTTTCTCTATCACTTCTAAATGTGATCTTTCAGCATTCTTTTTCTTGAACTATTCTACAATACAATGATTTACTATCCCCACTGCACAAAATCACATTAATTCCAAAGGCTATAAATTCAGCCAATGCTACTGGTAAAGTAAACATTTCTGTTGCACAATTATTTTTTATGCGATAGAACAAGTCAAAATGTCAGATTCTCATCTTAACTACATTTTGATTTTGTTGAACAGTATGGCTTTGACTAATGAAACTGAAAAATGTAGAAGTCTGTGGCAGATGACAAATCAAACAGAAATGCGTCACTTGAATTCAGAAGAAATGAAAAATGTCTTTTAAGCCTGTTTAGATCACATCCGCATTTTTATATAACAATATTCAACAACAAAAAATCAGTTACTTTATTATATTATAATTATATAATTACTATTATATTCTTGTATTTTTTATATCAAAACCCAGTTGTGTTTTTGCCTTCTAAAACAAAATATTAGTGCTGTCAAACGATTAAAATTTTTAATCAGATTAATCACAGGGTTACTGTGGATTAATTTCGATTAATCACGATTAAATATAATTAATTTTTAATCTATATTAATCGCGTTTCATTTTGCATGAGCAAACAGACTCAAGAAAGAAGGGAATATATACATAGATATGTATAATAAAGGCTAGATGTCTCCTCCGTGCTGCCGGCCAATGCAATCGCACGTCCGCACTGGCGGTCATCTTACCACAGTCGGCTGGCTCACCCATAACATTGCGTTGTAGTGGTGCATACTTTTTAAATAACCATAACTTGCTCAATTTTCTACCGATTTTCAAACAGTTTGGTTTGTTATAAACGTCAGAGGTGTAGTTGTAACACTGCACTTATGGATAATTATGTTACACTTCCGGTCAAACATCCAGAATTGTAGCCACGTTAATAACGTTTGTAATAAACCAAACCGTTTGTAAATCCGTCAAGATTTCAGCAAGATACGAG